>CM002487.1:15120442-15133896 GCA_000325765.3 Leersia perrieri
GTGGCAGCGATGGGAGGGGTGGATCCGGCGGGAGCGCGCTGCGGCGACGGCGGAGGTCCGCCCCTCCGACGCGGCGGTGCGACGAGAGCCCGTCAGATTTGCTGGCGACAACGATGGAGGGCGGATCTGGCGGCGACTTCCTTTCTCCCCCAACGGCAAGCCTCACCTCTGTGGCGGCGGTAGGCATAGGCGCAATGGTGGCGTTGAAGGGAAGCCGATGGCCGGCGACAACAATTTTTTTACTGACATGAGGGTATATTGGTCATTTCAGTTTAGACTTAATTTGCTCCTCCATCCCTAGAACGACCACTAATTTGGGACAGAGGGAGTAAATATTTAAGTGCAAACATGCGCAAATAAAGGAGTATGAGCTAAAAAAACCTCAACCAAAATGAAGTTTCAGTGATACATTCGTACATCACAAATGGAAATTGCTAATAGGTGAAGAATTGATATATTTATATAATCTGCCAAAAAAGCAATAGCAAAAAAAAAAACAAGTGGATTTGAATTTAAAGCATACCGATAATAGATTATATACAATAACAAGTGTATCTATTTGATTTCCCTTCCTCTTCCTATCCATCTCTACCTCACTCTCACTGCATGGCAGAGAGAGGCTGCCGCTGCTGGCCTGCTGTCGTGCCCGTGCCGCCGTGCCACCCCCTTGCGCCTGCTGCCGAGAGCGGAGGGTAGCGCAGTTGCCGCCGGCCGCCGTCGGGCTGCACGGGCGCGGGCGCGCCGCGCGCAGCTACCACCTGATGCAGTGGCGGGCTAGCGGCGCCTGCCTGCGGGCTGCGCCAAGCGCCACTGTGGCGCTGAGGCCAGCGCCCAGCTGGCGGCCTGCCGCGTTGCCGCCATCCGCTGCTCCGCCCCTGCCGTGCCGTCGACTCCGAATTGCCTGATGACGATTGAATGGAAGAAATGGAAATAGGGTTTCCCCCTCACCCGGTCAATATTTTGACCCCATAGGACATAGTTGGGCCTTTTCACCTCTAAATTGGGCCTGCTTCCGGTCGGCCTGTTTCACCTGTACGTCTTTGCCATTAGGCCCCGGCCGCCGCGCAAACAGAATGGCCGCCATGCTCGCGATCTCGCAGCGAAAGACGAAGATCGGGGTCGGGATATCGCCACTGCGCCATACTGTTACCTCGCCATACCAGGCGCTCCGCCACTGCGCCATACCTCGCTATAACAAGCGCCCCGCCATCAAATAAGACGAACGGTTAAATATGTTTTAAAAAGTTAACGCCGTTAAATATTTAAGAACGGAGAGATTATATATCTCGTCGCGTTCGACGAACCGGTTACCTTAGGCTAGCTCGACCTCGATCTATATCGGTCGGTCGTGTAATTAATTTGGCTTCGTGTACAACTAGAGCTGTTTTTGTAACAATACAAATATATGGCCGATTAGTCTGATTAAACGACCGTAATTTCCTGATGGAGGCCTTGTTTTCCAAAGCACATATCACGGCCCATCATTAAGGATGAGCCTTCTTTTTGGATTTTATTTGTTACAACATATGTCAAATGAATTTAGTTTTTGTGAAGGTCCGATCCCAGTTCATGATGGAATCCTGGATTCACCGCTGTTTCCATGTGCCACATGATATGATTGTGCATGGAAGGGCCTATTATCGGATCGAAAGAGAGAGTATAGAACAATTAACAACATTTAAAATTCGAGATAGCTATTATTACCTTTTCAAGCACAAAAGCATACACATGCATACAACGAACACACTCTTTTATATATGCCCGGCAACTCATTTTTATTTGTACGTGAATCTCTACAAGCTAGCTTGCACATGCGTGCATATATACTATGTATATTTTCTTATTACCTTAATTATATAAGTGTGCTCAATAATGTAAGTACTAACCAGTAATCGATCAAGCACATAAATAAAGTACTACACATGTGCACTTGCATGACGCTAGCTAGCTCACACAACATCATATCGTATCGGGCGACTGATAAGCAACTATTAGTTGTCAACTACCATAGAGATTGCAGCGGTTTTCTTGATGGGATACATGCCATACAAGGCTATACCACAAAGCCCCTCCTTGGCTGCAATATCACGCTTCATGCGGATGTAACCACTTTCACCCCAACCTGTGCCCCATGAGTTCTTGACAATCCAATATTTGGTGTTGTCTGTTGTTACACCATACCCTACTGCCAATACGGCATGGTTTATCGATGTCCCGCATGGCCCACTGTACACACCCTGTATACACACACAATAACAATATCTATATATTTTAACTGTTCATAGAAACATGAAAAATCAATCAATTGAAATAGATCAATCTCCTGTATATATTTATGCGATGCACGGCTGTATATATGCATGCATGCGTAAGTGCCTGACCTTTACGTATAACTGAAAGTTGTTGTCGGCCTCGATGAGCACGGAGACGGGCTGCTTGTAGACGCTCTGTTTTAGGGAAACCTCGTTAGAGGAGGGCACCGAGGCTGCGCCGTCCATCTTGATTACAGGCTTTCCGGCCACTGTTCTACAGGCCAGCTTCTCGGCTTGGTAGGCTGGGTAATAGGGAGGATTGCCGCTCTGGTCCAGGGCGATCCCCTTCTTCACCGCAAAATCCTGAAGAACACTTGAAGTGTATCCGCCGCTACAGTCGCCGGCGTTGGAGCAGTCGAGCACCTGCTGCTCTGACAACCTCAATAGCTGCTTCGTTGCGATCGCATAGGCGCTCTCCACAGCGCCCACCGAGGAGAACGCCCAGCAGCTCCCTTAATTGTTTCAGTTAGTTAATAAAAAAGTTAATTTATCAATCAAATTGAATCATGCAACTAGATGAGCCCAGTTAATATTTATTAATTACACCAATTATGTATAGATCCATAACTAAAACTATCACATGCTAATCAGACTTCCGTGTTTCATGGACCTCTCCGTTTACTTTGTAAGTCTAGTACTTTGGATATATATATATTAATTAGGAGGAAATCAACAAGGTACTCCTACCACACTGTTTTTGGTCCTTGACAGGAGTGACAACTCCGTATTGTCTCCAATCCCACGTGACAGGGACATCGCCGACCAGCTCCTCCTCATAGTTGCCTTCTGGAACGGAAGCCAAATCGGCAGCGTCGACCTTGGCACCAGCGTACTTGGCGGCGAACTCCTCGAACGTCATGTCGGCAAACTTGTTGAGGCCAAGCTCGTAGGTCATGCCCTTCTTCTTGTTGAACTCGTTGACGTACCTGGCGTTCGCCTTGAAAGCCTCAAATCTGCTCTCAATGTCGCCGAGGTCCATCGATGATGACGTATAAAGGGCTCGCCACCTCTCGTAGAGGTTCCACATGGTCTCCTCCGACTCCAGGTCCTCGTCGGTGAATGGCACGTCGACGTGACCCTGCACCGCCACCACGGCCATGGCTGCCATCATCACAGCCAACAACCCTATTGCTAATGGATTCTTCATCGCCATGTGTACGTACGTGCGTACGTGTATCTTTAGTAACGATTGTTGCTTTTCAATTACGTAGCTCGAGTATGTAGATCGATGCAATGGTAGCCGCCTTTTATAGAGCTCGAGCTAAGTACAGGAACTCTAGCTAAAGTGGTATAATGGCTTTGAATTATTCCTTCCCCATTACCCCATCAGGCCATCACGATCGAGAGTATTGCATGCATGCATGCATGTTGTTGTAAATATACATTAACGTCTTTCTCGATAACTAGAATAGGAGTTCTGTTAACTTACTCGAACCACACTTACCACTTCCAAATACAGCAGACTCACAATATTTTTATTTACGGTCAACAAGTTCTGAAAAAAAAAATCGAAAATAAAGTTTTAGACCGTGTACTGTGTGTAATGTGTTAATATCCAGTTATGCTAGAGAAATATCTTTTTAGCTTGGCGAACGCAGATTAAACAATACCAAATTTTGTACTAAAAAGTTTATAGGTAATGTACATGGTTAACTTATAGTGATAAATCCAACTTGCATATGGTTTACTTAATGAAGATACTCGAATTTTTAGTGTCAACTTTGATAGCTAAAGGTATTCCTTATACTAAATACAGATTTAATTTAATGAGCATACTTTTTTTAATAATAGATAAATATCGATCTGGCCTTTGCTTACATGAAGCTATAGCCCATTATTACAAAGTACATTCTAACTCTTTTTTGAAAGAAGAAAAAAAAGTTAGTGCCAAGAAGGGGACTTGGCATCTATTAATAGAGAAGAAAGTGAGGTGAACACGCGCCCGGGATTCGAACGCGGACGGGCTCGCACGCACGACGGCTCCCTGGCCACCTGCGCTACGTGCAGTTTCCATTCTAACTCTGAGCGTGAATTGATAACAACAGATTAATGCTAATTAAGAGGTAAATAACCAAAAGTCCCATTGAATGCACGTAGATATAGACATGCGTACGTGTAAGACTGTAAGGAACACAAGTTTACCTGGTAGTGAACGATATGCTGATCGAATATTAATATGGTCGTACGCGGATTGTTGCATTCGTATACTGCTTTCAAATTCTGTGGACGATCGGTACGCGGGACTATCGTTTCAGTCGTTCTTATTTGTACTCGCCATTCATATGATATTATATATGCATATATTTATTCGAACTTTTTTATTTTATTCAATTTGCAGATCACACGAGATTGATTTCAATTGGTATGTGTGCAAATTAAATTAAATTAGAGCATGCAAACTGGAATAGTATAGATAGGATCACGATATAGAGCTGCACGGTTCGCTTCGATATGCATACAGATCCCCATCGTGCATGTGTCAAGATGTAATATATATACACAAGCACATATACCTGTCATTACACCGTCATTCCACATACCTATGCATGTAAATAACCATGGGCATTAGCTCAAGTAGGTAGGCTAAAATCGTGTGCTTTAGTGCAGCTAATATTAAAATTTTGTATAATGATATATGCATGTATGGTGGATATGTGTGTGTGTACAATTTATGAAATTAGAATAGCTGGTAAAATTCTAGAAATAATTTAAAATATGACTTTAAAAGATTAATTATCATCTAAATAATATATAGAACAACCTTTTAATGCTGATTTGTAATTTTAAAGTTGTATGACGGTTTCTGAACCAGCATGAACAAAACGGTGGTGATGTGTTCAGAAGTATCATATATATCCAGTTGGTCACACATGAACTGGCAATTAATGATATAGGGTCCTAAAATTATTTTGTTACTTTTAGCTAAAATAATATTTCTCATTTGATATATACTCTATCGCAAGTCCCATGTTTTTCGTACGTATGTACGTCTTATTTACGATTAACTAAATTGTGTGTATAATTGGTTGTCGACTTTAATTTATGGGGGCTAATTATTGCCCTCATTTTAAGGTATAATGTAATTTTACCTCTATTTTTTTAGATTTGTGATTTTGTCTTTGTTTTTCCAAACTGAAACTTGCGTTTGCTCCTATTCCATTAAGTGGTATTAACGGTGTTAAAAACCAAGTCAAAACATGCTTAAAATTCATATTCAATAAATTAATCTATAAAAAAATAACGTTAAAATATAGACGAAAATAATATCTAAATATTTAATATCAAAACAGGGGCAAGAATCATAAATTTACTTAAAAAGTAGGGACAAATCTATAACTGATATACATGATTTAACGTCGTTAGGTGGATCTAACGGAATAGGGGCAAACATAAGCTTCAGTTTGAAAAAGCAAGGAAACACAAAGTTTAAAAGGCAGGGATAAAATTACAACTAGAATTGAAAATAGCGGTAAGAACATAATTATCAGTAGCTTATACTTAGGATATATGTGTGAAGTTCGATACTTTAATTTACATTAGTTATAGTTAGCATTAGTTGATAGATCATGATAGATCGATGTGTGTGTGTATATATATATATATATATATATCGCTTAACGTCAAACTAATTAATTAACTAAGGTTGGCTTAATTAAATGGGCCATGCAATCTAGTCAACAGCTATCAAAGGTAAGTCATCTTCTCAAATCAAAGGTAAGTTGCATTAATTAATTGCTATCTTCTACTAGTAGTACTGTATACTCCTGTTATGGTGATACTACAGAAGTATATTCAAGCTGTAGTACGTTTTGCATCTCCTTCTAGGGGAGTAGAAATTAATAAAGGATATGGTTAATTTGCTAAATTCATACCAAAACGAATTTTGGCTGGCCAATAACAGCATAAAAACATATATTATCCTGTACCTTCCATATCAGGAAAACTAAAATACCATACTATAGGAAAGCTCACGGTTGATTGTTATGGCCATTTTAGTAATGGCAAAATTTACTACATGCCATCTAGATTTTTGGGTCTTTGGTGTAGGACACTTCAAAAATACATCATAGTTCTTGGACACGAAAAAAATAGAAAGGTTTGTACTCCCTTAGCCCCAAAATATAGTAACCTAGAAAGGGATTTGAATAGATTGTCATAGAAGGGTCAAATTCCCTCCTAGGTTATTTATATTATGAGACGAAGGTAGTAGTGGACATCGATGAAAGCCACTACGGAGGGCGACGGAGTCCCTCTGGACTCATGGCGCTAGATTGTACTTGTTGTCATTGGTGCCTAGCTTGTGCCCATTGTCGTCATGGCCAAGCTCATGGCATGCACGGAGGACTGCAGAGTGCATCATCATCGATGCCAGAGGGCAGCCCCGGCCCTCCTCTACGCTGCCCGTCGTCGTCAGGGTGATCGTCACCAAGGTCAATATAGGGGTCTTGGCGGTCAGATCAGATCGGGACACCCCAGAGCTCATGGAGAGGAGGGGCTATGGGCTGAGGCAAGGAGAAGTGTAGGGCCTACAACACGAAGGACAAGGAGAGGAGTATGGGATCCAATGGTAGTGGAGGTGGCAGTAGTGGCGGTGGAGGCTCTGAGGAAGTGAGGGAACGAAAGATCGAGAGAGGACGAGAGATGGGTGAGTAAGGGAATCGGCTGGGAGGATGAGAACTTCAAAAAAACAGCCCCCGTGCACCTTACTCAATTCGTCTTGGATACATACTCCCAAGAAGAGTGTCGGTTTTTATAAAAGAATAGGCCCGCTTTATTAAAAAAATATAGATATATTATTAATGTTGACTTATTTCTCAAAGTGACACCTATATGGATTAGTGGGTTATAAGTGTCATTTCTTTTTCTTTTGCCTCATATTTACTAGTTTTAGGGAACCGCCAAACCGGAAAATATGAGAGATCCCATATAAGGAGTTATGTAGTAGCATGGGTTGTTTGGTTTGTTGCATAGGAAGAGCGCATAATAGAGCTGCCGCCATACACATCCACATCGATACAAATTCTTCAATATTAGAAGGTGAGTTCCATGCAGGTGTTGCAATTTCTTTCCAAAATTCTCGGAATTTCAATCCTCCCAGGTTTCTCAGGAATTTCATAAATCTCAGGAATGTTTAAAATTATTTGCGAATTTGATAGTTTTTTTAAAAGTAGACAAGATTTGTTTAGAGTATAAATGATTACATACCAAAACTTTTGAAATCTCGGAAATTTGGCCCCCTCCGGTATAAATGTGTAAAATGAAACTGTAAACGACCCTGGTTCCATGTCGACTGGAAACAGAGGTTTGCAGGAATCAGTTTGAGTAGTACGCTTGGTGAAACGCTCACGATCTCACTGGTTAGCCCGATATCTTAGTGTTGGAACAATCTCCAACAAGCATGGCAAGGGCAACCCTCCATTAAAAGGAGCCCAAGCTTGGCCATGGTGACCATGAGGAAGAGAGTGAGCTCCCTTGGGATGAGAAGAATGGAGAGAGTGTAATGGGAGCATCCCCCTCTTTGCCCCTCAAGGGCTCATTTTATACATCTATAATAGGAAATTACATTGGTGTCCTTGGCCTTGATACATATACAACCCAGTTTCATGGGCATTTTAGTCTTTATATACATTAACTTATGCAACACCCTAAGCATGGGGTTTATCCCCAACAGTTGCATCCCCTCCCAGGGGAGGACCAGAGGAGAAAGAAAAGGGATGGCTAATTTGCAAAGTTCATAACAAGAAGAAATTTGACCAGCTAGTAATAACCTCATTATCTATGTGCAAGGTTTCCAGCCCATTGATATAAAGGCATGGATTTTGTAAATTTTAAGTTAAAACAAAGACTTTTTTTTTAGAGATGCGGTGAGCTATCTATGCTGTAGATTTAATTATCGCTTCAGTCGCTCTTAGTAATTTGTACTTGCAGTTCTTATATATTTTGAGTTCACATATCTCTATTGATCAGTCAGAGATATTTAATTAAATTCATTTTTTATCCTTCTTCATGCATAGACGCATGGATTCACACGGGGTAAGCGCGAGAACACAAGAAAATTAAGTAGGTATCGACAACAGATTTGGAGTGAAACATGCGGAAACGGCATGATCATGTACGTATATTAGTAAAAGTTAATCAAAAGTCAATGTGTCTGGTTGCTTCAAACCAGTAAATACTACGTACGAAAGCGGTGTTTTCAAGAAAATATATAGGTGCAATTTGCATTACCAGTATTTATTGCGGAATAAAATTATGTACAATCGCTTGATTTCATCTATGGAATACTTCTTTTAGCGTGAATTGACTTGTTTTTTTTCTTCATACATCGGTAGGCTTTGATACATGGGCGCGGCTATACCTCACCACTGCGCCGGTTGAGCAACCAGCACACGCGTTTCCCGTTAGAACCACTAGAAAAGGAGAGAAAATTTTAAACTGAAAGAAAAGAGAAAAATAAAAATATTTCATTTACAAAAGAAAAAAAAGGAAAAGTTTCAAAAAGAAGAAAATACAAAATTTCAAATAGAAAGAAAGGAAAAGGTTTTAAAAGGAAAGAAATATGAAATTTCAAATTAAAAGGAAACCAAAAAATAAATAGAAAGGAAATATAAATTTTTGACTTAAAAGAAATAAAATTTCAAATGTAAAAAAGCAAAAAAATGAATAGTAAAAAATCGACAAAATTTCAAATATAAAAGAAAAAAGAAAAGAAAAGAAAAATGAAAAAAAAAACTAGGTTCTGGCGGTCAGTAGCCAACCTGAGATTGGAATTTTTAGAGAAGAAGAGTGAAAATGGAAAAAATTTTGAGAGAAAGAGAATTTGATATCGTCGAGTCTTCCGATGGGTCTCCATTGACTTGGTCAGCGGTTGGACCTGGGCGCCATCGACGCTGGATAGTGAATATGGATAATACAAAGTAGTAGATAACTAGATGACTATTTACTTGAGCTGCTACATGTGGTAAAAACCAAGTAGAAATTTACTCTTTCCGTCCCATGCCGTTCTAGCAGTTTGGACACAAATTAGCACCAAGTAGAAATGACCAATATGCCTCCAAATAATTACATTAGCTATCATTTTAGGTGAGCCGTCGCGTCCCATCGCGTCCCCGTCGCCGCCCCTAGCTCTACCGCTGTCGATGCCCTGTTGGCCATCCCTAGGGATGTCACCGACGCAGCTGTCCAAAGGGTCGTTGCAGACGCTGCTGACACCGCCATCCCTAGGGCCACTGCCGATGATGCTGCCCCAGGGTCGCTGCAGACGTGGTCGCCGCCTCCGTTGCCCCCACAGCTGCCGTAGACGCCGCCGCTGCCGATTTTGCTAGGGCTGCCGCCATCGCCGGTGCCCCTCGGGCCGCCGATGCCGCTGCCACCAGGGCCTCCGTACACACCGCCACTGGTCACCCTTCTTTGTCTGCAGCGTGGGGGAGAAGGGGAGATGCAGGGAGGAGAAAAAGTTAAATCGGGAGAGAAGGAGACGATAAGGTAGAGGAAGGAGAAAAGGAGACTTCGGAAGACAGATAGGGCCCCACGCGCAGCAGCCTTGCCCCCACACAGGGCATTAAGTAAAATGGGATAGAGAGAATACTCAACTATTTAGATGGGAGTTATAGAAAACCTAGACTTCCTATAAAAAATAATTTAGTGCATATACACGTTTCCTTTTTCTAAAGTTCATATTAACCACGATAATAGCACCCAAACAAGTTTAATTATTATCTCATTTGATTACAGTGGCATATATATCCATTATTTATGGCTGACCACTGACCAATACGTACTTAGTTGTAGCAGCAAAGGCTACCTATTGATCAAAAGAAGAGCGGTTCTTGATGGGGTACACGCCGTACATGGCAATGCCACAGAGCCCTTCCTTGTTGGCCACATCACGCTTCATACGGATGTAACCACCTTCGCCCCAAATTGTTCCCCATAAGTTCTTGACAATTCAATACTTGACATTATCCTCGGTGATGCCATAACCGACCACCACCACCACGTGATTTACCATGGTCCCGCTGCCGCAAGGCCCATTATACACACCCTGAATACATACAACAAAATTATTTTTTCAGTATGCTTTAAGATCAATACATTGTTGTCAATGCTCAGGGGACCTCTATGTATAAATTAAGAGAAAGTAATACTCCCTTCATCCACTTTTATATAACATTGATTAGCTTATTTTTGAGTTAACCAATGTCAAATAGAAAAAAAAAACATAGGTCGGATAAGATCTTTGTGTTGCCTGGAGCCTCGTTACCTGTTTGTACAACTGGAAGCTGCTGCTGGCTTCGATGAGCACAAGGACCGGCTGCCTGTACACGCTCTGCTTCAGGGCAGCTTCGTTAGCGTATGGCACCTTGGCTATGCCGTCCAATTTCACCTCCGGCGGTTTGCCCGGCACTGCCCTGCAGGGCATAGTCCTTCCTTCGTATGGTGGCCGGTAGTACGGCGGATTGCCGAACTGGTCCAAAGTGATCCCTTTATTCATGACACGTACTCCAGTGCCTCGAAAGGGTTCCCGCCACCGCAGTCACCGGCGCCGGAGCAGTCTAGCAATTGCTGCTCTGACAGCGACAACAGTTTCCCCGTCACAATCGCGTTGATGCCCTCCACCACACTTACTGTGGACGATGCCCAGCTGCTTCCTTTTATTATTATTAGATAAAAATTAATAAATCAATGCTCGAAATTGAATTAGTAACCCCTAATTATTAATCAATCATGAACGTAAGTACTACTCGTCTGCTCCTTGCTAAAACATGGAGTAGTTAATTAAGTAAAGGATGGCCACAATTATATATTACTCCCTCCGGATTTTTTTTATTTATCGCCGTTGACTTTTAACTACATGCTTGACTATTCGTTTTATTTAAAAATTTATACAAATATATAAAAATACAAGTCATGTTGAAAATATCTATCGTAACAAACCATGAACCAATTTATAACAAAATAATTAATATTTATATAATTATTTTAATAAGACGAATGATCAAACGTGCGGTTAAAAGTTGAGGAGTATATACTACCTCCTTTCAAGTTTATATGATGTTGGTTAGCCTAATTTTGAGCTAGCCAATATCATCCAAACAAAAGTATGGTGAGAATAGGCCGTATGCAAAATCTAGGTGTATATACACCTAGTTTCTAAAAATCCTTGTCTCACACACATATATATATATGGTATATCTATCATGTGGGTGGGTGCAGTCTCCATAAGAGTTGCACACCTGAGTCATTTTGTGCAGCCAGATGTGGTGGGGGTCACACATGCATCTACTGCTATATTTAGGAAACAATGTAATTGGTATAAATTACTCATCAAATTAAATTTTTGGAAAACCCTCCTAATTCCAGGAGACCAATGCACGGTTATTCTTTCTGTTCCATCTCTAGAAAAACTACTATATTCACATAGGTTTGTGTAAGATTAATATTATAAAACTACATTATAATAACTACTATGTAGATTTTTTTAATATATACTTCCTCCGTTTCATATTGTAAGCATTTTGATTTTTTACTTATAAAGTTTGACCATTCGTCTTATTCAAAATTATTTATTTATTTATGATCTACTTTTGTACTTTAAGCATGACTTATTAATTTTTATATTTACACAAAATTTTTGAATAAGAAGAATGATCAAACGGTAAAAGCAAAAAGTCAAAACGCCGTACATTCTCAG
This sequence comes from Leersia perrieri, assembly GCA_000325765.3. Taxonomy (NCBI): domain Eukaryota; kingdom Viridiplantae; phylum Streptophyta; class Magnoliopsida; order Poales; family Poaceae; genus Leersia; species Leersia perrieri. The sequence continues at coordinate 15,132,449 of CM002487.1, forward strand.
ACAGAGGTAGTATTATTATACATATCTCAGTTTGTATGTTTAAATATGGTTGTTACATTACTATATTTAACATGTGACACTAACCTATATGTTAATGGGAACCTAAATATTCGGTATTTTAGTTTGACACTTTGTTACGACAATATCATATTCAATAATTATGACGGTCAATATGAAACTTACTACTATTTTACTTAATTGCAATTTTAAATTTAGTAAAAAAATGTTTTTACAATTGTAATATTTAGTTTGTTTGATATCACAGTATTTAGAAAAAAATTGTTTTTACAACTGCATTTTTGTTTGTTACAAATGTTTACTACATCACTATTAATTATAATTATAATTACGATGTAGTATTTTTACTTTACTATATTTTTAATTAAATATGATGAAAAGTAAAAATTTTGAAATATTTTACGATGTTGTCTTTGAACCATACTTTTTACAATCGTTGCAAAAATTGAAGTCCGTTACTTTTATAACATACTTTTTATAACTGTCGCTGTTTATAATTGTAAATTATAAGATATACAAAGTGGTAAATTTACAATCGTTCAAACTGACGCGCGTTGCAACCCAATTATTACATCACAAAAATTATGCGGGTTTGCATGCACCTAATTGATAAATGGTAATGTGCACATGCATGCAATTAATGTCCAATTGATAAATGTTAAATGGCCACAAATCACATGTTCCCTGCAATTGCAATTGCTATGATGCTTCGTGGCAGCAGTACATGGGTGGGTGCAGTGCACACGGTCACTACATCAAACGATTTTTACAATTATACCTTTTAGCAAAATAGGAAATTTACAATGTTCTATGATAGACTATACAGTTTTACAATCAAAGAGGTCACCAAATTGTAAATTTAAAGACACTGAGACTACAACAATCTCTGTCCACCACATGACAGCATTCATACACAGTAATTAATGAATGTCACACACCATGCACCTCAATCAAAAAATTAGTATGTAATTAAGGATTAACAGTCATCATAATTAGCCACCATGAAACGTGGCAACAGAAGAAGGGTGGGTGCAGCCACCACGCTTGCTGCACCCACCTATAGAATAGATATTCCGTATATATATACGGAATGACTATTATGCGCCAGGGCGCATCGGTCGTAGTAATTGCGCAGACCTGCTCAGCGCCCTGTAAATCCTTTTTTTCCTTCGGTAAATGAAGTAACGGCCCCCTTCCTTAATCTACATGGGCCCACCGTATTCATTGAGTTATTACCTCAATTAAAGATTGCGCAGACCTCCGAGTACTCAAGCAGAAAATCCCTTTTTTGCTTCTTAACCAAATTTGTGTGGGTCCCACACTGTTAATCCTAGCTGCATGCAACAGATGTGTGGGTCCCCCACGGTCAATCGTGGCTGCATGCGGCAGATTAGGCGATGGATTAATGTTGCATGCACCGTACTTTCTTG
>CM002487.1:15133996-15156644 GCA_000325765.3 Leersia perrieri
TATATATATATATAGAATGCCAAGAAGACAAATATCCAAGTAAAACAAGCAACACTGCATTAATCAACAAAAGGAGGTGTTGAATCATGTCTTTGAGCAATGCAAAAATAGTTTTGCCAATCCAAATAATTTGCTTTTAGCAAGGTTATCTTTTATTAGGATCACTTTCCTGTGAAATAGTTAACCATAGGGATCTTATTTTTTAGCAGCCTTCAATTCATAATATCCTCATATGAATTCTTATTAGAGTTTGTCATGGACATACATCTGGCATATGAAGCGTAAAACTGAGCTACTATGCAAGCAAGTATTAACTGATGACGTACGTATATATATACAAGTAATTTTATAGCCCTTGAGGATATAGCGAAAAGTAGTAAAGTACCATATATAATTTTCTAATTTATTTTGTTTACCCCATGATATTTCAATAAAATGAGCTTAGTTTTTTTTAGCAATTTTACAGTCCTCGAGTAAGTAGGTACCAAAAATTTAGTGTAAAATTTAGTAACTCTTAGTATATGAGGTACCAAGAGGTACCAAATTTACATTAGAAAAAATGGTACCTCTTGGTACCTTCTGAATTACTGTAAAATTACTCTTTTTTAAAAAAAAAAGCTTTGCCTTTTTATATTAATAAAGGATGAGAAAAAGCTTTACATATATGAGGTGCCAAAAAAGAGATATAAATGACCTTAATAATTCTCAATACGATAAATTCAACTTGCATTGTTTAATTAGGTTTCTAGCTCCTTTGACTAGATCACTAGAAGCGGATCTACATAATTGAATGTACATATAAACACATGCGTGTACATATGTAACAAGTTTACCACATGCGATCAAATATTATGGTCGCGCGCAGATTGTGTTGCACGGTTTTAAATTCGGTGGACGATCGATGCCTTAGACTATCGTTTCAGTCGCTCTTATTTGTACTCACGTGCCACGCATTCACTTGTACAGTACATATTTTGATTTCACATTTGTTTCATTCAATTTGCAGACGAAGAGATTGATTTCAATTGGCTTGTCTAAATTTAAATTAGACCTTGCAGCTTGAATATATTTTCTAACAATATATGATCAAGATGTACACGTACACTTCCACGTTGCTGGCTGGTTTGCATGCATGTGTTGAGCGGAGTATTTTATATTTCTCCAAAGCACGTAAGTAATTAATTAACAGGCATTCATACAGATCCCCGTCACATGCATGCCGTACGTCAAGATGTATAATATATTCATGATCATGAATATATATATACACACACTTGTCCCCTGATCTCGCCGCCCGGCCGTCTGAGCAGACCAACAAGTGGCCCGTGAGAGAAGGACACTTGGAACGAACCTGACGAGACTCTTTTGACGGATGAAAATTCATGACAGACCATGTAATCAAGTTTCCCTTTATAATAGTAGGGATTTGAGCGTCGATACCCTTCTAAATTTAACCATGATTTAACTTCGTTGGATTAATTTACCGGTGTACTACTATTAAAAATGTATTTTATTTTATAAATGCATGCTCTCTTTCATGAAAACAAATGCGTATAAGATCTAGAATATGCGCAACACATATTAGTCATATATCTACGTGTGAAAGCACACCATACTCATACATCCATTACCGCACCTCCTAACACGCATAAGTGGGCTCCTTTAGGGTACCCAATACTAATGTATACTAGTCAATTAAACTAGCGAATAGACGATTGATGTATACTGGTGGTTATTAGACCAATAGTATATGCAATAGTATGGAAAGAACAACAGTCCTAACTATATGACCTCATTGTGTAAGAAGCTGATCGATCACCGCACATTCATAATGTCATACTAGTTAAAACTTAATGTTGTGGTGGATAATTTCTTAAATTATTATATCTATTATGCACTATAATACACATACAATTTAATGGATATATTTCATCTATACTACTTCCCCCTCCATTTCATATTACTGGCTTGTCATTCTAGCATTTAAATTTTTTGTCAAAATACTTGTTATTCTCACTTTTTAAAGCCTTTTAGTGATGATAGGTCCTTCCTACCCTTTATTAATATAGTCATATTAGTACTTGTCCTCTTAGAAATAAATTTAATATATGCTTTGGGAAAAATGTTTAGGATGCAGTTAATGAGAATAGCGAAGTAATTTATCGATCATACCTCCTAATTTAGTATGACAATAGATAGAACGGCAAATAAATTGAAACATAGGGAGTATTGAGTACCGTAAAAACCATGACTGAAAGGCCAGCAAAAATGACCACATCACTGACGTTTCCTAATTAAAGATATTATTATATATTTAGCTAGCTTACCATGCATGCATGGACAAATCCATAGAAACATGTGTAAGGCTAATTAAGAAAGCAAGCAACAACTTAACGAGTCCAACTTGTTTGCATGGTTTAGTTTTCTAACTCTATGGGTTGTACAATTGGATATGGATCGAATTTACCTAATTATATACGCACATGTACGTAACAAAGAGTTTATATGCTGATCGACAATATTATATATGGTCGACGTCGACCACGTCTATATGGATTGATTTCAAATTCAGTGGATCGATGATCGATGCACAAACAATATAGGTCCAGTTGCTTGCTTGCCATTTATATTTGTTTCGAGTCAACATATCTGTTGTTATTTGCAAACGTTGAGATTGAATTTAATTTAATTATTCATGCAAATTAAAACTAAAACTACCAACTTGTATAGCAAATAGCGAACTGAGCAAGTGTGGTTAGGTTTCTAGTTTGTCGTTTAACATGTTCATTTGTGTCCGAATCTCGGACTTAGCACGTACGCGTACGTAATCGTATTTACGGGTTTTCTTTCAGTGGCATAAAATTGCCCATCAATGCCGAGATAGTAATTTTATCATCATGGTAGAAGCCTCCGCTGTCAAAGTAGCTAGGGCTGGTGAACAGCGCGAGGCCCAGCTGCAGGCGGCTCAAACGAGTGGTAAGTGGATCAACAATGTTGTCATCGGGGCTTGTTTTTTAAGATCTGGTTTTCGTACAGTTCTCCACAGGTTTTTTCTCGGTTAACCCACCTTTTTTTATCACGTGTACACCTAAAGTATATTTAATCAAAATTTACATACCCAAAGTTTATACATCCAAAGTTTATACACATATTAAGACTTAATTATTATTTAGGTGGTACATCTAAATCGGCCTAGCTTAGCCAGTTTGGCTATCATTTAAACCTCATCTTCTTGATTTAAGGTGGTTGGTGACTCCATACAAGATACCGCAAGGCTTCGGATGAATCGGCATGGTGATTAAAAGAAAGACACCAACATACATGATGCACGACTAACAGCACTCTCTCTCCAATTTACTCCAAATGCATCATACATGGAGTCTACCTCAGCTCCAAATGCTTCTTCAACCTCTCGCATGGCATGCATTTTCTTTGTTTAATCGTACAGTTCTGCTAGTGGGTCTTGTTTGAAGTCCAAACAGTGCACGTTTATAGGATTAGCAGGTTGCATGCATCTCGCATGCATCCAGAGTAGGAAGAGGCAGAGCAGAATACAAAGCAACGGGCAAAGCAAACCATCAAGCCGAGTGCATGCAGTTAATAGGTCTAGTACTGACCAAAACTGAGATAAAATGCATTGTGAACAATGTACGCCCTGTATAAAAGGACATTTTTTAAGATGTTGTGTGCTCTGTATAAAAGGACAGAGAGTACTAAAGTAGAAGATGTGACAAATTATATTGCCATCATGCATTGACTACATCCTAACAATCTTTTCTAAAGCATGTATATGGTTGCTTTTGTAATATGAGAACCACTAGGCCAAAAAAAAACCTTTTTTCAGACGGGCTAAAGTGATTTTTGCGGGAAGGCTAGGGCATCGTCCGATTGCAATTGTCTGGAGAAATTATCCATTTATCATTTGAAAGTTTTGTATATAGAATGATAAATAATTTGAAATGGAGAGAATACATAAATATTCGTTTGTGGAGCTGAGCACGCACACATTTATTTATCATTTGATTATTTATTTGTGTAATTAAGTACTTGGACATATCTACGTGAACACATCAAAGGTATATGCACGTATTAGTAGCTGTCCTCGCACGACACACTCTTAAATATTAGGCGGCAAACGCTGCAGCGGGTGCGTCCTTGACGGGGTACATGGGATACAGGGCAATGCCGCAGATGCCCGCTTTAGAGTCGATATTACGAAGCATTCGGATGTAACCTTTCTCGCCCCAGGTTTCACCCCATGAGTTCTTGACGATCCAGTAGGGCACGCCGTCCGACGTCTCGCCGTAGCCGACCACCACCACCGCGTGGTTCACCGCCGTTCCGCAAGGCCCTGTGAACACGCCCTAACAAATACAATTGTTACTGGTTATATATACGCATGTACATGTATTGTACATATTGAAATAATACATGCATATATGTTGTCGTTTAATGAAATCATTGACCACGCCACGTGTAAATAATACTCCCTCCGGTTTTAATTTGTTGACGTTGGTTAACTGACGACAAATAAAAAAATCTAGAGAGAATATATGCATCCATGCATGCATGTACTATACCTCACGGTAGGACTGGAAAGCGTAGCTACTCGCTTCGATGCGGACGGACACGGGCTGCATCGACACTCCCTGTTTCAGAGCATTCTCGTCGGCGTACCTCCCGCGATATTTGCCGTCGATCTTAATAACCGGAGGCTTGGTCTGCGTGCAGTGTTGGACATGTATAAATGCATCGAGCTAGCTTGCGACAAATTAATTAATATATACTCCGTAAACCGTATATGCAAACGCCAGTGCCGGCTGTATATATGTACGTACGTACAGGGTCAAATCTGCACTGCTCCTTCTCGGCGACGTATGCCGGGTAGTACGGGGGGCTCCCATTCTGGTCCAATGTTGTCCCCTTCTGGATGATGAGGTCGAATGCATCGTACGTGGCCGCACCGTCGCAGCTGCCCTGGTCGTAGCAATCGAGCACCTCCTGCTCCGACAGCGTTAGGAGGTTCCCTGTCCTGATCGCGTTGATGCCTTCCACCGACCCAATCACCGAGAAGGCCCAACAGCTCCCTGTGCTCATTTATAAGAAAAAATAAATCCAACATTGAACGGTATGCTGCCCATCCTCTCTTAAACCACTGAAATCGATTACGGTTTGACAATTCCATTTTTCCTCCCTCTCTTCTACTACTGACTACCGAGTATATATATTAAAAGCCTTTTGGAGCACTTTTTATGGACAAATAAGATTGGGTTTTAGCATTTTAATGCTTTATATATTTCCTCTAGATTCACTAACATCCGATTCTAGACAAATATACGAAGCCCGTACACCAATTTATGCATCAATGTACTTAAAAGCTAATGCACCTTATAATTTAAACAAAGATAATACGTACCACATTGCTTTTGGTCTTTAACCTGAGTGACAGCTCCGTGGTCTCTCCAGTCCCACACCGAGGGCACGTCGCCGGCAGGGACGAGTGGCTGCTTAGACAAAGACCGGTCACTTCCAACAATGTTGAGACCCGCGTTGTCGTGGTTGTCGTCGTCGGCTTCGGGCAACGCACCTGTGTACTTCCTCGTGAACTCCTCCGGTGTCATATCGGAGAACTTGTTGAGGCCGAGCTTGTAGGGCACGTCCTTCTTCTTGTTGAACTCATGGATGTACCTGGCGTTCGCCTTGAACGTCTCGAACTTGCTCTCCTTTTCAGCCAGGTCCCTTGACACCGTGTGCACAGCGCGCCACCTCTCGTACAGGTTCCAAATGCTCTCCTCTGACTTCAGGTCCTTGTCCGTCATTGGGATGCTGTGCACAGCCGTCACCGCCATGGCTGCCACAAGGACGGCCAGCATCAGCTTCTTCATCATTTCCACGTATTATAGTACAATTGTACAGTACTATATTCTAGAGATCGATATATATAGATCGAGTAGCTAGGTCGTCTGTGTGTTACTACCGTCTTCTTTCAATGATCCAAGTATTGGAATGGGGGTTGGTATTTATAGGGATCGTCGTCTGTACTGAAACATGTATTAGCTAGGGATCGGAACTGGCCAGCCAAACTGACCACAGATCGATCTATTTATTTACTATACGCACTGCAAGAAAAACAGGCGGCAGTGCTAGATAGCATGCGATCGATCGAAATAGATTATGGGATAGTTTAAATTTATGCATATACAGTATAAATCAATTAATAGTCATGAAAATATATGAAACAAATTATACCATTTGTAATTTACCGAGTCGCATATATACCCATAAAGAAGCATGCGTTCAACAGTAAATTTAATTTACACGAATAAGAAAAAATAAGTAAACTTAAAAATGTACTATATGTGGTGGCTAAAATCTCTCACTATATTTATGGGTGATCACATTTATGAATAATTATTTTTTTAAGTTATAAACAGTGTTTGAGGTGACTTCAACAATCTCAACATATGTTCATGCATGTGTGTGTTTTGTTTAAAAAAGTACCAGTTTGCTAAAGGTTTAGCTTGATATCTCGCACAATATAGTAGCAGCAGCAGAAATAATAAGGGGAAAATCCAAATAACCCCCTATAAGTCACTCGTGCTTCTACTTTCCCTCCTACAATTAACTTTCGTACAAATGACCCTATGTAAATTCAATTTCTCTTCCAATTACCCACCTACAATAAATTTTCAATAATTTATCACCATCAACTCGACTCCATATGTCACCAGGCCACTTCAACAAGGGTACCTTTTACTTGACAATCATCCATCGTAGCTTGTAGATTTTGTAGATGTTCCAATTATCAGCGTGACATGTGTGTCGCTTCTGCCATTGTGTTTGGTGTAATGCAGCAGAAACCTACCCATAGCAAGATGGCATGTGGCAACCCTATTTTTTTAATTTTGGACACTCACGTGCCATAAGAAGTTGATAGCCAATGACAATAAATCATTGAAAACCAGCTCTAGGTGGAAAAATAGAGGAGAAATTAACTTATAGGGGGTCTTTTGTATGAAAATGTGTTATAGGAGTGGAAATGAAAGGACTAGTGAGTTATAGGGGGTATTTGGATTTTCTCCAAATAATAATAGTTGTGGTAGTAGTTGATCAGAAAGTTGCAATTTTAACACCCCCCACCCTCAACAAAAAACATGCAACAGTGTGATTATTACATATGCGTCTAACGAGTGGGCCTAACCTATTAAATGATCAATTTTCCGCACTTTATGATAGAACTATTATTAAGTATTGCAACCTTGTGAAATGTGCAGTAAAACTTGCAACATAAAAGAAATCTAACATATGAGTTGTAGTTTTGTGAAATTTACTCAAACCACAGAATGTGTATGTTGGTCACTTTTGCTGTTAGATTTATGAGCAAAGTTCTTGAAGAGGTTCCGAGAGGTATCAAAATTTTAGTGTAAAATTTGGTACATCCTAATATTTGAGGTATCGAGAGATACCAAATTTACATTAAGAAACTGGTACCTCCTAGTATCTTCTCAAACACTGTAAAATTATTCTAGATTTATTGTTTTGATTCTTTACGTGTGGATTTTTCTCACACGTTTGCAAGGATGAAGCTAGCCAAAAATATTGTAGGGGTCATCTTCATTGTGTACATGTCACGGTGAAGCCTCACTCAAGACAGTGTTTTACTAAGCATTTTGAAACTTTGTCGGTATCAACGAACGGGGAGATATCCGATGAAAACCACAAATAAGTGAAAACATGATAAACTAAACCTAAAATTTTTGTAAATTTATGAAATAATTTCCATAGATAGATATACACATGAAACACCCCCCAACCACCACCACCAAATTTCAAATCAAATCTCAACTTTATTTGGTAGAAAAAAATTCATGTGAACAGTAACATGGTACTATTCATCTAAAATTTGTTATTTTTTTTTCTACCAAACTAAGTTAAGTTTTGATTTAAAATTTGGTGGGGGTGTGTTTCATGTGCATATCTCTCTATGAAATTTATTTCATAAATTAACAAATTTTTAGGCTCGGATTTCACTTATTTAGATACACCCTCATTGACAAACACCGACAAATATAGCTAGCTTCGCCCGTATACATTTGTTTATGTCTACGACTTGCTCTAGAGAGCTTTAAAATCCAGTACCAACAGATAAATTCAAACATGCATTGATTTCTAGCTCCATGCGTCGGATTCATAACTATATGCCCATATATAACTACCTTTTCACTATTTTACATGTGCTAGCTAGCTAGTTTAATTACTACGCATCTAAAGAAAATGGAGGTATTAAGCTGTGTGCTTTTGCTGGTGGTACTAATTGCGTTCTAAAGGCATTCTCTAATGAATATCAATAAGCTATCTTATATAATGTTCTAATAAATAAAAAAAAAGTAAGAATTCCCTTTTAACGAAGAGATGATATCTTACAGACACTTTTTTTTAATCAATTATATTATTAGCTATGTGTTAAAGGTTTAATCGACGGAGATGTTGCTTATTTAAAGTACCTAGAGGTAGCAGTTGTCTCTTTCGTTGGAACGTGAAACAGGCTGATGAAATAGTTAAGCATGCACGCATTGCAGAGTTGCCGCAGATTTCGTCGTAGTTAAGCGTGCGTACACATGTATATAATAACCTGACGTCAGCTTAATTAATCTGCACGAGCTAATGATCACGACTATGATTGGTTTAATTACTTTATAAAGTGTGTATATATCCATTGGCTATACTGGACGTAGTATTTGTACCAACCTCCGGCCGGTCACAAGAATGCTTACTCGATCCTTTAATTAATTAATTGTCGTCGTGACGGAGTCCAGTATATATGTAGACTGTCTGAAAGACTGAAACTGGTGGCTCGAGCTTAGTCAGATTTGTACGGTATACCTATTTAATTGGCGATATATCGATCGGTCTAGTAATATACAATGTACGTATTTAAGCTAATTAATTAGTAGATGACATACGAACATGGCATGGATTCACACGAACGGAGAATCTATGCATAAGTGTAGTGCTTACAATACAAACGAGGGGTTCCTTCGTAGTACATCGTGCTGCCCTATCTACTATGCTATTATATCGTACTAATGATTTAATGGTGTTTATATTAGGAAAATTTTCACATGTAATATGATGGCATAAATAGTTGTATAATATCATTGCCTATTTTTTAAAATTTAGAGTAAATTTCACTTTGGGGCAGTTTTAATTACCATAGTTTCGCAAAGTGAGTCTAGCTCAGCTGGTTAGGTACCCAGTAGGGAAACTTGCCCACCCAATTCAAATCCTAGATTTGACATAGGTGCTCGTATTTACAGCTAGTATTCTTTCAGTGATAGACGACGTACTCGTCGACAGCGATTCGCATGTGGTGTTTTCGTCAATCTCAAGATATGCCGCCGACCCAGTCTTCAGAGGTACTCATAGGGATAGGGTGTGCGTGTATGCGTTTATATGAATGCACGTATGTGTGGGCGCTTGTGTTTATGCTCTGTTTCTCAAAAAAAACATAGTTTCAAATTGCACCAGGGCTTAATTTGAGATTTCATTTAACACCATTCTTATTTCCACCTTTTGCAGTCTGCACCAGGGGGTGAAAGTTGGGCCTCCAAACCTGCTTCAGCCCAATCCACGTCATATGCAGCTGGTGGTTTAGGTCTAGCAACCAACGAGATAGGAGGCGTCGTTCTCTCCGACGGAAGTTTGAGTGGCAAACAGATTGGCGACCTGCACGGGAAGACTCGCCGTCGCTCGCGGGAAGTCTTGTTGTGGTCACGGAGTAGAGTGTGCGGCCGACGGCGCGAGGGCTCCGGTGCTAGACCCCTCGATCGGCGACAGCTTGGAGCTCATTGGTTAGGTGTTCGGCTCCTCCGCATGGCAACCATGTTGTCCTCATCGGGTGAACAAGATTTGTGCACATTACAGCTAACTACTACAGAACACCGAATAGGTGTCGTCATCATAGGTGGCGGTTCCCAAAAACAGTAACCGTCACCTATACACCATTATAGGTGATGGTCCAAGACAGAAACCGTCACCTATACTATCGCTAGAGTATAGGTGGCGGTTTATACCAAGAACCGTCACCTATAGTCCTGGAAAAAGGTGGCAGTTCTTCTATATAACCGTCACCTTTACTATAGGTGGCGGTTCCATATAAAAGCGTTCTTGGAGAAGCAAGCAGTAGATTACATCATGAAGAAGCAAGCAACAAAAATTTAGAAGGTAATCAAGTATTATGTTGATTCAGTTTATCAACTGCCTGCTTTACATATAAAAAAACTCACTTTGGTTGTCTGTTCCCTTGTTGTGGCATAGCCAAGAAATAGCCCCAGATAGCAGTATAATGGCACCACTCCGTACATTTGAATGTTTAAGCAGAAGACTTCGTGTGTGATGGATACTAACCCAATTAATCATGATTATCTCATATGTGTAAAATGTACTAAAACTTCTGCAATTTTTTATTGATTAAATCAATGTAGTTTCTAAATATATGTGCATATAGGAAAGGGATGGATGAAGGGGTAAAACAAGATCAGCTGAAGGTTGCCGCTTTTCCCCTCGAGCGAGCTTAAGGAGCGATGTCGAGTCGTCTCGTGGAGGCCGTCGGTCCCCTCATTGATTGGGAGCAGGCCGCCGCCGGACAAGGAATCTCGTGCTGGAACCCTCGCACCGTCAGCTGCGCGCTCTACCACGTGACCAAAGCACTTCTTGAGCAGCGTCGACTCATCTCGTGGAGGTGGTCAATCCCCAATCCCTCGGCCTACTCTATACTCCCGCGCAAAGCACGATGCCTCTCATCTTCCGCTAGACGTAGTCCACCAACTATTACTGATGTTACTTGGGCTGAACCAAGCCTGGATGCTTAGCTTGTGAACCCCTGGTGCAAACTGCATAAGATTTGCAATGAAATGTGTTGTTAAGTCAAAACTCAAATTAAGCCCCGGTGTAATTTGAAATCATGGTAATTAAACCTGCATAAAGTGAAATTTACTCTATAATGTATTCGACACATCTGAATATTTTCGTAGAGTTAATAATAGCATGCTGACACTAATAGAGAACAAACTTTTGGTTATTGCCTTTAATCTTGGTCCGCAGGTAAAGACCATGGGGCCTTTACTCCTAGTTGGCAGGTACCCTTTAGTCCCAGTTTTAGCTGCCAACCGAGGCCAAAGGGCCATCCTGTAATCCATCTTCCTTCTTCCTCTTGCTTGAGCCATTTTAAGCTCTCTGTTCTTGCTCTCTAGCTGGCTACAATAATTTTAGTTCATCAATACAAAATATAGTTCACAATTCTATCCATCTACAATAAAAATACATTAATTGGATTTTATTTAATACAAAATAAATTTCAAAATTATCCATACATCAATATAAAATATAGTTCACAATTATGTATATCATACTACTAGCTACCATTGTAATCACAATATCAACTAGGACATGTCTTGCAATAAACTAAGCCATAAACACTCCAAATTATATTTTACAAACCATAAATTTGTAATATACCTAGTGTTGACATATATATTAACAAAAACTTGATAAACTACAAACACATTACACACACACACATATATATATATAACATTGCAATAATATCAAACAACTCATAGTGTAAGTCAAAATCACAAATTTCAGTCCAAATTTGTATTCTAGGGTTTGCCTTCGATCTTCAAAATTAACCGATAAAAATGAAAAAAAACAAGGGGATATGGAGGAGTTTACCTTGCTCTTCGATTCCCCGAAGAAATCTCACGAAAAACGACTCTGTTTTGAGTGGATTGGAGTAGGAGAGGTGCAGGAGGGAAGGGGCGGATGAACTCGGTGGTAGGAGGAAGAAAGAATGGGGGAGGAAGGGGGAGGGGGCCTGCCCCGTGTGGCAAAGACCGGGGCACGGCACCAATGATGCTGGCGTCGTGGTCCTTCACATGACGCCAATGAGGATGGTGTCGTGTCCCGCTGTCCGATCTGTCCCGTCCACGCTCATGGCACCATCGTTGACGGCGCTTGTAGTTTACCTACGGCGCCACGGACGCTGGTGCCGTGAAAAGGTCTATTCCTAGAATTAGTTTTGCGAGGGGTCTATTTATAAAAATAGTTATAAAAAGGACCAAAATGCATAAAAACGTGTACAGAGCAAGGGCACTTCTTTGTAATATACATACATGCATGAGCAATGATAGCTTAATATTTTTTAAGAAAAATGATAAATTAATTTCCGGCAATCTTAATTTCACTAGTGAAATCAATTAAAATTGCAGTGAGATCGGGTTTCCTATAAATTGTTCACCCAATTAATTGTATAACTATTAACCCTTGGCGTCAAATGCCATGGACATGGGCTGTTTGTGCTATCTCCTTCTTAAAATATAATACAGCTACTTTGAGATTCAATTTGTGTCCAAATGATTTAACATGTGTATTATTGACTATGTCAATGTCAAAAGCAATGCCGAGTAAAAAAGAATAGCAGTTGTGCAGTGTACGTACACATATAGACGTGAGAGCTTTGTATTGGCTATATTCAAGCATATTGTATATACATATTGTTAGGAAAATCGAGGCGCATTGGAGACGTAGATTTAATCACCAAGCTCCGATAGCACTTGTTTGGAATTGCGTAAGCTCTGATACCTGTTAGGAAAATCGAGGCATAACGGAGATGGAGATTTAACGTGGAAAACCCTTGCGGAAAAAAACTACAAGCAACTATCAGTATTGAGCAGTTGATACAAAATTCAGGGAATAGAACGGGCCGTTGTACCTTTTCCATACGGCATACCAGAGATATATAAATGAAAAATAGAGGAGTCCAAAAGACCAGAAGTTATAATAGAAAAACTAATCTGACTATTAGAAATATAATTCAAATACATGTGATATGTAAATTTGGATCATATCAATAACACATACGCATGCATATATCATGCATGGGAATATATATGCTGACACTTTGTTTTATTCAATCCCGGTACATTCTTTCCTCCATGCACACTCACTTTACTAAAGTACACAACTATTAATTATCCACGTACGCATGCGCGTGCATATTTATTTGGTATTAGTACTTGTTAATGCACGCGTCCATACATTATCTTTGTACAGGAAAGATATATGTACGGACGTATACAGTATACGATAAATAACACACGTGGAAGTATATTATATACGTACATCATATCAGTACGTGCATGGAGTTAGCAAGCAGCTCCATCCCTCAATATACACACATGCATACTGGCAAACGTACATCCATGGAGTACGATCAGTTTATTAGTACGCAGCGGTAGCTGCAGCAGGAGAGGTGACGACGCCGGTGGGGTAGATCGCATACGTGGTGATGCCGCAAATGCCCGCATCCACTTCGATGTCGCGGACCATGCGGATGTAACCTTTCTCGCCCCACATTTGGCCCCACGAGTTCTTGACTATCCAGTATCGCGTGCCGTTGGGTATTTTACCGTATCCCACCACCAACACCGCGTGGTTCAACGCCGTTCCACAGGGCCCGGTGAATACACCCTGCAAGTTAATTACTATATGTTACGAAGTAGCTACTACTATACTATATGCAATTTATTTATCTGTTTATTCAATTCGCATATGGAGTATTACTATCTATATACATAGTTCTAGCACGTACCTCTTTGTACATCATGAAGGCGCTGCTAGCTTCGATAAGGACGGACACGGGCCCATACCAGTAAACTGCCTGCATCAGATCCTCCTCAGACTTCACGAAGGATATGCCGGTTATCTTCACAATTGGAGGCTTATTCTGTAATAATTAATTGATTCGCATACCGATCGATCAGACGTACTCCTTGTATATAATATATATAATGACTGTATTCTACTCAAGTAATTAATTATATATACATATAGTATTAGCTGAGAATAGTACACACATACTTACAGGGTCAAATCTGCATGTACAATTCTTTTCCTTGTCGTAAGCGGGGTAGTTGCCGACCACAGTTATCCCGTTCTCGATGGCGTACTGGAATGCATCGTACGTGGATCGGACGTTACAGTTGCCTGCGCCGGCGCAGTCGATCACCTGTTGCACCGACAGAGTGAGAAGTTTCCCTGTCTCGATCGCGTTGATGCCCTCTACCGCGCCAACCGCCGAGTAGGCACATTCCGCACAGCAGCTCCCTATATTAATATTATATGTATATATACACATATTAGTGAAGGGAAAATCTATCATGTGCGCGCGCTCGTGATTTGATGTTATTGAGCGACCGCGGTGGCTGCAGCAGCCACGAAGAGAAATTCCAGCAACGATTTAGGAATCGGAGGTGGGGTGGGAAATGTGAGGGGCTTGGGGAGGGTAATAGAGGGTTTCGATCGCTAGGCTTGGAGGATTGGCGTGGGCGGCGGCGACGAGCGGACAGCAAGACAGAGAAGACACCTCCGGAGCCATCGTGATGGAGGTAGGTGGCAGGCTAGATTAGCGATTGGGGACAACCGAAGCCGTTGTTGGCCGCAGCGAGTCCGGTGACACGGGTCGCCACCGGAGTCGGGAAAGACGAAGAGAGAGAGGGAGGGTGTGGAGGAGAGCGGACGGAGATGGGGAGGGCAGTGTGCAGTGGTCTCAGAATAGCAGATGAGCGTCACCGTTTTACCCTACAAAGTGTGTGTGCACTATATAGTTGTTGGCTGGGAGCCCGGAGTCCCCCCACTTATAAGTTAGTGTCACTCCCGTAAACTTACAATATAGGACTATTTCTAACAATTTTCCCCGTCACACATTGGTGCCCCTTAACTCTGACCGGCCCCACACGGGACTCACTCACGGTCCACTGATCAGGCCTCACACCCACAGTCTACTTGGCCTTTGGGCCTACAACACCCAAATATGCACGGACACTAGAGATTATGGACCCAGCTCTGATACCATTTATTGGCCCATAGACGGAAGCCCAAACCAACGGGGAGAAATCCTTACTCTACCCCAAAAAATAACTCATGAAGTAAGGGACTCCCCCCACTTATAAATTGGTATCACTCTCCCTAAACTTTCAACGTGGGACTATGGGCCAACAATAGTGGCGTCTATTAGTGAAATATTGCGTGTACAATGGTAATTATAGATAAAATTGCTAGTGGATATCTAAAATTTACGGTTTTCTGTAGGACACGCTAAAACGTGTCATAAATATAAAACACCACGAAAAATTGGTAATTTTCTATAGAACATCATATACAATATTTTACTGTTTCAGCTCAGAAAGGAGATAGGGTTAAATATGAAGTGATCAGTTTGCCAAATGGATCATTTTCATCACATGTTCATTTATCGTTCATTTGCTGCTCAAGTAGAGTTGACCTTTTTGTTTGGACAGATTTTGTACTGAACTTTGAAACCACAATTAAAAATTCTATAAATTTTGGCAACATAACAACTACTCCCTCAGTTTCATAATGTTTGACTATTTGCCTTATTCAAATATTTTGTGTAAATATAAAAATAATAAGTTATGCTTAAAGTATTTTTTGCTAATAAAGTAAGTCACAAACAAAATAAATGATATTTTCATAATTTTTAAAATGAGACGAATGGTCAAACGTTGCGAGCAAAAAAGTTAAAACCCTTACATTATGAAAACAGATGTACTATGTATTAATTTGGATGTATGTATTCTCGATACGGCCAAACAGATAGTTCTTATGCTACAAAAAATTATATAAATTCTTTAAACAAGTGTTTCAAAATTTATTAAATTTTCCAAAAAGAATTTCATACCTAAGAAATCAATGAATGACAAATGGGTACAACTCATTTTTCACAGTAAAGTTCACCTTTCATGAGAATGGCCTAGGACAAAATGGTATGTTCATATCTAATTCTCTCTTCACTTTGACCAGAAATGATAAAACATTGCCTTCGGTATCCTACAACAACTTGCCATTTATTTCTTGTCGTATGCAATGACATGTTTTTGTGGTGTTCTACAGAAAATACCGCAAACTTTCGATGTATGTTCAAATTTTCCTAATTA
This sequence comes from Leersia perrieri, assembly GCA_000325765.3. Lineage (NCBI taxonomy): Eukaryota > Viridiplantae > Streptophyta > Magnoliopsida > Poales > Poaceae > Leersia > Leersia perrieri. The sequence goes on from CM002487.1 coordinate 15,150,013, forward strand.
GTATTAGATTTTCCAAATACTGCTGGTAATTAGTAATTAACATTATAAAATAGTAGAAATTAAAATGTTACATCATGTTTCTAGATTATGTTCCCAAACAGTATTTTTATATGTGTATATAGATTAATTGGATTATGCATATCAACGATAAATATCTCCGCTCAAATCGAACCATTTTGTGCTATGCACCTGGTCCATATCTGTATTAGCTTATCAGTTAATCACGTACTACTTCAGTCATAAATATTCGACGACATTTTGACGTTTAGACTAGATTCTATAAATAATACAATAAGTTGATATAATGTAATAATTTCTGATATTTAGTGCCTTTAAGACAAATCTTGTCGGCGATATGCATACGGGGTATCCCACACAAAAGGAGAAAGTTGCCCCAAACCCGCATGGCGCGCCCCAAAGTGGGTCGGGCCCGAGTTTCTAACATTGGATTCCTCCGATACCAGGGATCGGGCCGTCCCAACCTCCTCCCCGCTCTGCCGGTATAGTGTGCAGGGACGCATGCGGGCTCCTATAGGAGACTAAACTTGTTTCGGCATCTAGATATCCTCGTGCGAGGGAGGAGTTGAGGCGGCCGGACGTCCTGCCCAACATAGGGGCCAGGATCCTGATGGGCAGCCGAAGCAGCCATCGCCATGGATGCCGCCACCAGCAAAGCCAACAACACCCCTACTAGCTGCTTCCTCATCTTGAGATCCGTATATAGAGCTTAATTATTGTCTAGCTAACTGCAGTTGTTGTGTGTGCTTGTGCATATTCCGATGGACGCATGCAGCCACTATTTATAGAGCTCGATCGATCGCCGATTGGTGATGTAAACCATAAATAAGTACGTTGAGTGAGCTAGATTGAAAAAGGCACTGGCTAGATTACTCCCTTTCATGACAACATATTGTTGTGTAACGTTTATTTATAAAAATAAAAATGGACTATATTAATATATCTTTATCTCTATCATTAGCTACCCATCTTGTCTTCAATTATTGACAAGCTAAAGCTAAATTTAACTCACGAATATATATCACATATATATATCCTTCAGTACTAGGATATGTATCACATTAGCACCAAAATATAATCCAACCGTTCATTTCGAGGTAGTATGATGAATACCGCTAGATTTTATTTTGATATCTCAAGGTATATTTTGTTGGATCGTAGAAAACAATGGTACATATATACCTCCATAGTCTAGCTAGATTTGTGATATTTATACCCTACCAATCCGATTCCAATCCCTTCAGAGGCGCATCCAACTCACTAGTCCCCCCCCCCCTCAAGCTGCAATAGTTCATTTTAATTTCGTTAGATTCAGACCTAGTTCCTCTTTGCGTGTTGGATATCTTCTATTTTCTATGTGCATATAACAATAGAACTTGACGGCAAGAAGGCCCATCCAATCTTTCATTGGGGATCGAGAAGTTTAAAATATCATTTGATACACAAATTTCTTTTAAATGTTGGATGCCAATTATAAAAAAATAATTAAATTCTATGTATTTTCTTGTATATAAACACATGTTGTCAAAAAATATGATATCATTCCATCGACAAGTTTAATACCCATCCTACAAATCGTGGTTATACTGAGAGCATAGATAGAGGCGCCACCATATATCGATGTATTAGAATTAGAGTTTCTTTATGGTACACTATACTACCTTATACTACTACATCATACTACTGATCTAACGGCTAAGATAACTCCATAGTAATAAAATTTCACGTCGGTAGCATGGTAGTATATGTCGGTACAGTACGAACTACGGGGGCACTATACAAATGAAGGGTTATATTTCATTCATGCTACTCTTTTATCTATCAGTAGTATGGTGCATTAATTTGAGCTCCATGTCGACGATAAACAAATTAAGGTTGCGTGATGCGGTTTTCATAGCAATGCAAATCTTATACTACTTTGTAGCAGCCTGTTGCTGTTGAAATGTTCATGAGCTCACATGTTGCACAGTGTTATTGGTAGCCTGATATCCCAGTGATAAGTGCATAGACAGAAAAATGTCTTCCCAATGTTCCCATTGCATAATTCATAGCTAGAATCCCAGAAAATTCATAATGGTCTTCCAACACATGGGCATAATTGACAGTCAAAAAGAATGAAAACGGGGTAACTAAACTCACAACAACGAGAACTTTATTTACTTATATTAAGCAGTACATCAAGGCACACGTATATATACTAATTTATTCAAACTCGATCGATTCACACTCGTTTTATTATTTTATATGTAACTGTGCACATGTGCAGGTGCTTATATATTGTACCATTATTTATTTACTTGTGCACATGTGTGTACTATAGATAACGATAGTAAGTATGTAGGAAAGGTAACATTACGTGTACAGTGTACTACATAGGATTATGCATGTGTTTATGTGTGTACGTGTGGTCGTGTGGTGTGGAGATGTATAGTATATATTGGTAAGTTGGCTAGTAGGAGGTGATAACAGAGGGCGGTGGTACAGGGCAAGGGCACTTCTTTGTAGGGTACGTGGCGTACGTGGCGATGCCACATAGGCCCCCCGGGGTTATCACGTCGCGCTTCATGCGGATGTAGCCTTTCTCGCCCCAGTCGTCGCCCCATGAATTCTTGACGATCCAGAATTTTGTCTTGTCCGGAGTCGTAGTCACACCGTACCCCACTACCAGCACAGCATGGTTCAGTTTCGGCGGAATGTTGCAAGGCCCAGTGAAGATACCCTGTATATATGTAGTGTATGCATTAATATTGCATGCGCAATATGCATGATGATAAATTAATTTTAATTTCACGAGTAATTAACAATTGCATAGGCTTACCCCTTTGTAGGACTGCCACCAAGTTGCGTCGACTGCCACGGAGATGGGCTGTTGGAAGACTTTGAGCAGAAGGGCTGCCTCGGTGGGGGGCTTCACAGAGAGTACGTTGTCAATCTTGATAATCGGTGGTTTGCCTTGCACGGTCCTGCAGGCCCGCTTCTTGACTTCGTAGCCCGGATAGTAAGGTTGCTTGCCGCATTGGTCCAGGGTGATCCCGTTCTTGACGATATACTGCATCGCCTTGTCGGGCCAGCCACCACTGCAGTCGCCAGCACCGGAGCAGTCGAGAACCTGCTGCTCCGACAGCGTAAGCAGGTTCCCTGTCATGATCGCGTTGATGCCCTCCACCGCGCCCACCGCCGAGAATGCCCAACAGCTCCCTTTTTAATATCTCTCATTTGATTATTAATTAGTTAAATTAAATCGAATCAACATGCGTACGTACGTACGTACATGCTTCTAGCCAATCAATTAAATAAAAACATGCATGTACTCCTCCTACGCACGTACCGCAACAGACTTGGTCCTTCACATCAGTCACAGCTCCATGCTCTCTCCAATCCCACGTTGCCGGCGGCACGCCCACCAGCGGCTGCTCAGCAGAGTCGGAATAATTAGCCAACACGCTTTCCGGCTGTACCTTGGCACCGGTGTATTTGGCCATGAACTCCTCGGAAGTCATGTCGGAGAACTTGTTGAGGCCGAGCCAGTAGCTCATGCCCTTCTTCTTGTTAAATTCGTTGATGTACCTAGCGTTCGCCTTGAATATCTCGAACCTGCTCTCCATGTCGGACAGGTCCCGTGACGACGCGTACACGGCGCGCCACCTCTCGTAGAGGTTCCACATGCTCTCCTCCGACTCCAGGTCCTTGTCTGTCAATGGCAAATCCTGATGGGACGAAGCAGCCATCGCCATGGCTGCTGCCACCAGCAAAGCCAACACCCCTGCTAGGTGCTTCCTCATCTTGAGATCCGTACGTATATAGAGCTAGCTTAATTATTTTCTAGCTAAGTTGTTGTGTTTGCTGGTGCATATCTCGATGGACGCATGCAGCCACTATTTATATAGCTCGATATATCGATCGCCGATTGGTGATGTGTAAACCTGCATAAATAAGTACGTTGAGTGAGCTAGAAAGCAAAAGGCACAGGCTAGCTTTACTCCCTTTCATAACATATATTGTTGTTGTGAACGTTTACTTACAAAAATGAAAATGGACTATATTAATATATCTGTATCTGTATCATTAGGTACCACCCATCTTGTATTCAATTATTGACAAGCTAAAGTCAAATTTAACTCACGAATATTACATATATAGATCATTGTACCAAAACTAGCTTTACTACCGTAGCAAGACCATGTCGACCTAGGGGCTGGATAATGCATATTTTGGCATGTTAACTTAACCAGATCGGGTCAGATCTTTAACCTTAACAAACTCGATAAAAGCTTAGCTTCACTTGACTCGTGTGTTAGCTCGTTAAGCACGATCATTAGGCTTGTCATCGAGCTCTATATCATTTATATCATCTTTATAGTTATAAGATTTCCATCTAATCAGATGTTAACATAATAACAAATACAAACAATTAATGAACTCACAGGATACAAATAGTAAATTAAGAAGAACTAAGTACATACATAATTAAATATCTTTTGTCAAGCTAAACGAGCAGCTCAAGAGCTAAATTTTTTTAAGTTAACAAAGTAAAAGCAAAGCCCGACTCAACTCATTAAGACTACAAGTTCAACTTCAAGACGATCTAAGCTCTCTCTTTTTTTCACCAAGTGTTGTCAAACATATATAATGCACCTTGTCAGAAACAATACACGGTCTTCAAATGCTACTTTGACCAATAATATTCATAAAAAATAATATTTTAAATTAAAATAGTTGCATATTACGATAGTTTGTTTAATGATGAATATCTTTAGCACCACGGAAGAAGCATATTAATTAAATGCCAAGAAGTCATGTCTTCCGGACTTCAACCATTGCAAAAAACAGTATTGTTCATCCCAATTAATCTACTATAGTAAGGTTAGCATTTACCTGTGAAATAACCATACACTTTTATATGAGCAATTTTCACACTGGGAAGTATCATATATATTTTTTAATTTAAAGTCTTTTTCCTTTCGATCAATACGTCAAATATGAAGAGATACCAAATTTTATACTAAAAAGTTTATACGTAAACTACATGGTTATTGTATAGCAATATATACAACTTCCATTGGGTTTAGTTTAGGACAATAAGAATGTACCGGGAGGTACCATTTCTATTAACGTAAAACTTGGTACTTTCAAGTACTATGTATAATCGTTGCAGTCACTCTAATTTCTACTTGACATTCACATATATGTATATATTTGATTTCAGGAATTGCTACTAGATGAACGAGGGTTTTCTTCCCCCTCGTCATCCAACCCACGGCAACATGGGCCCGATGGAGCGGCGCGAGAGCCACTGCTTCCTCCTTCCCCTTCCTTCCGCCTCGCTGCCACCTGAGCAGCCGCTAGCAAAGTCAGTTGCCTGCGATGACGGCGGCGGCAGGGCTCTCCTTCTTGCTTTGTCGCAGCGGCCAGGGCACCGCTAGGACGATTCGATCACATTGAGGGTGCAACGGTCTTCCGGCGCCACTCCGACCAGATCAGGACTCCCCGTGGCCAATTCTAGAAACTGGCAGGTGGATCCGGTCGAACACAGGGCGACACTACGAGTGACGGTGCGGTGGAGGTGCATGTGTATTCGCCAGCGGCCAAGGGACACGGCCCCTGACACCCCTCCTAGGGTGGGGCTGCGTCGAGACACGTCGCCCGGTGGCCTACGCAGGACGGCTGCTGGCTGGAGATGCGACAACGAGTTGATCGCTGGGGAGGACCGGATCTATGTACGATGGGGATGAATCTATGGCCAATGAGGACGGATCCATTGCCGGTGTGCCCAAATCCACTAGCGGCTCATGGAGGCATGCCGGCAGCTGGCACGCCTATTTGGCGGCCTTTGGATGCTATAGCTAGTCAAGGAGATCGGTTGGTGCCTCTATGCTCCAGTGTCTCAGGTGATTGGTTGGTGCACGATGACGGTTCGTGCTGGTCAGGGAGCTCATCACGGGCGTCTTGGGCGAAGCCGTCCCCTCATCATCGCGTTCCTTTTTTCTTGTGGTGAGGTGTTGTCACGGTGGTGGTGCCAGTTTTGGCATTAGCCCAGCTTGTTTAGTTGACTCCACCCCAGATCTGGCTCTAGCAAGCGATTTGGTAAGGTGACCAGAATGGTGGTGTTTCCGATGAGCTGTGGTGGTGTAGATGGAGGCATCAGACACGGTGGGGGCTAGTACCTTGGCAACAATAGTTGAAGAGTGACGGTGTTTTCTAGGTCGTTGTGTCCTAGGGGCGTCGGTTGTTAGGCGAATCAGAGTACCTGGTTCTTTCAACGATGACCAAATAAGGAAGTCGTTGGTGACTCAACATAGCGGCTTTTCGGTGTACTAGAGGTGTTCGGGTTGTGGTGGTGGCACCAGGGTATCGAATTGTATGGTATCGATGGCACTAGTACAAAAAGAGTTTTTGCGGGCAGGTAAAATTGTTTTTGCGGGCATGCGGACGAGCCACCCAATTAAAATTGCCTGGAAAAATATTTGATTTTTCCGGGCAGGCCAACACCCACCCGCAAAAATAAATTTTTGCAAGCGGTTTATCCACCCGCCCACAAAAACAAAAAAAATTTAAAAAAAAGTCGCCGCCGGCCAGCGGCCATCACCGTCGCCGCACCCACGCACTGGCTGCGC
>CM002487.1:15156744-15199760 GCA_000325765.3 Leersia perrieri
ACGTGCCTCGGCCGTCATCGTCGCCTCTCACCGTCGCACTCGCCGGCGTCCCAAGCCGGGCAGGGGGCCGCCGCCACTGCACCCTCCAGATCCATCTGCTGGGGACGGGGGAGGCCCACCACCGCCGCCCCTCGCCGTTGCTCTCCAGCGTCGAGGCCGCCGGACCGAAGCTGCTGACGGTGGATCCGGCCGCCCCTCGCCATCGCGCGCTTGCCTCCGCCCACCGCCACGCCCCTGCTCAGTGAGAGAGATCAAGAGAAAGAGAGAGTTGACAAGAGACAGAGAGAGGGGATAAGATTAAGAGGGAGGCCAGGTGAGAGGGAGAAAGGGGGGCCAGGCGGCTCCCTCCACCCATTTTTATTTTTTAAAATTTTTTTGGCAGGCCACTAGGTGGCCCGCCCGTAAAAATTGGATTTTTACTAACTAGTCTCCCGCCCAAAAAATAGAGTGATTTTTGCGGACGGAGGATTAGGTGGTCCGCCTATAAAAATATATTTTTACAGGCGGAGGATTTTGGTGCCCGGCCGAATCCTATTTTTGCAGGCGGCTCGGCTCTGGAGCTGCCTGCAAAAATAGAGGGCAAAGCGCGGAAGGGGGGGGCGTAAAAATCGATTGTCTACTAGTGTGGACAGTAAACATTGAAGTTGGTATTAGTTGTTAATGGGGCTAAAGCTAAGTCTTTTCATTTTTCTTGTGTTTGGATGTTCTTCTTCTTATAAGGTTTGTAGTATAAGAACTTTTGTATATTTTAGTTGTGTATATCTTCGTGGATACAGAGGCCGGATTAATAAATCCGTCATATATTACACTTTGTACAAGGTAAAAATATATCTTTAATTATATGTATATATGATTTATTTTGCAGAGACGACGCGAGATTGATTTCAATTGGTTCGTGCAAATTAAAATTAGAGCTTGCCACTGGAATAGTAGATAGGATCAGGATCTTTACGCTGCGCGATGCCACTCGTTTGCATGCATGTTGACCTGAGTATTTTATTTGTGCCAAGAAAATTAGTAAGCAGGCATATGGTTAGTTGCATATATACAGATCCCCATCGTGCACGCATGTGCCACCGTACGTACGTCAAGATGTAATATACTCAAGCACATATACCTGTCATTACACCGCATTCCGCATACGTATGCATGTAAGTAACCATGGGCATTAGCCCATGTTGATATGCGGAAATCGAGTGTATTGGCGTAGCCAATTTTAAAAATTTTCACAATATTGACACACATGCATGGTGGATGTACTTTTAAGGATAGCACACACGCATGGTGGATGTACTTTTAAGGATAGCTGTACTCGCCTTCTACAATTTGTGAAATTAGAATAGGTAGTAAACTGTAGAGATAATTTAAAATATGACTTTATAAGATTATCATCGAACCAACTATATACTAACTCTAATATACATATATAGAACAACCTTCTAATGCTTATTTATAGTTAAAGTTCTATGGCGGTTTTTGAACCAACAGGAACAAAACGGTGGTGACGTGTTTATGTAGTACTACACACGAACTGGCAAAGCTTCTAGTAGCATTGTCTTTATCCTAAAATATAATTATTTCTTGGTATAAATCTGTATAAACATTAAACCTTAAAAATAGCAATAGGCACCGTTGAGAATAGTAGGTTCAGCAGATTGGAACAGTGTTTATTTCTTCTTTTTTCATGTGCAAACTTTCCGAACAGTTAAATAGTGTGTTTTTAAAAAAATATCCTATACAGAAATTTAAAATAGTTAATACTTAATTAATTATATGCTAATAACAATTCTTGTTGTACGTGTAATATTATTCCAGTTAGCATCCGGTACAAATGAACACAGGCCATATTTTTGGTACGGAGATAATACTGTTTATGTATATGATGCTAGTACAAAGTTTATTCAAGCTATAGTGTTTTGCATCCCCTTCTAGCTAGGATAGTAGAAAAAAAGGACGGTTAATTAGGTTGCTAAATCCATACCCAAAACGAATTTTGACCGGCAAGTAACAGCGTGTTAGAAAAACTTTAAAACATATATTAACCTGCATGTGCCTTCCACATCAGGAAAACTAAAATACAATACAGTATGTGTCATGATACACACATATACGGTTCCAACAGTATATACCGTCGGCTAGTAGAAATTAAGTTAAAACAAAAATCATTTTCAGATTATCGGTTCAGTGGGCGAACGATGCTGCAGATTAATTAGTTATTTGTGCTTGCATCTCTCGTATAGTCTGAGTTCACAGATATCTATTGATCCGAGACGTACGGTGAATCCATGCATGCATGATATTAATTCATTATATTGTCACGGATGGATCGATCCACACGAGAGTGAGCCAGCATACAAGAAAATTAACTAATTATTAATAATAGATTTGGGGTAAACATGCGGAAACAACATGATCATGCACGTATTTAGCAAAAGTTAATAAGAAGTCAACGTCTGGTTGCTTCAAAATAGTAAATACTACGTACGTGAGCGATGTTTTTGAAGATAATTGATGCAATTTGCATTACCAGTATTATCGCAGAACAAAAGTTTATAAAATCACTTAATTTCATGTTGATATAGTGATCTATGAAGATCTATTTATTTTATTTTTTCTCCATACATATTTCATCAAAAACTGTACAGAAATTATAATAACTAACAGAATTTCAGGGGTCATTTGTAGTACTGGTCCACAAACACTCAAGCCCATCCACATGTTGTTGTCATGGACGTACATCTCTCAGTTTAGGGCCATATGTCTAGAACAACTAAATGGGCCGGCCACAGGAAACCAAGCAGCACGCCAATAAGCAGTTGAGTTTACCATATTATCCGGCCCAGTTACTTTATACCCCAATTCAATTTATGCAGCTGTAAACTAGATGATTGGTTCCCCGCAAAAAAAAAGTAGATGATTGGTGACACATGAAGTGCTACCATTCAGCATGGATATATATATAATCTTAATAACCAGGACTGTATTTTATTTGCTGACACACCTATAAATATCTCACACATGCATGTAAGTAAGTAGCTAGAAAGTAGAAAGTCCATGTATACATCAAACTTACATGCATACATATAAACGGACTTCCAATTTATTCCTCATTTTATTGCAACTATACGTAGAGATATATAATCGAGGCAGCTGTGGTCGTCTAGCTCGATCGATCACGATCAGAGCTCATCCTTGTAGGAGGCACGTTTGCCGGCGACGCCGTCGACGGCGCAGGGGCAATTCTTGATGGGGTAGTAAGGGTACATGGCGATGCCACAAACACCTTCCTTGGCATCCACATCGCGGATCATCCGGATGTACCCACCCTCACCCCAGTTATTCCCCCACGAATTCCTTACGATCCAGTACCTGACGCCGCTCTGCGTGACGCCGTAGCCGACCACAACGACGGCGTGGTCGAGGCTTGTGCCACAGTCGTCGCCGGTGAAAACCCCCTCCGTGTACAGCATGAAATCATAGCTGGCCTCGATGTACACCGTCACCGGCTGCGCGTACACCCGCCGCTTCATTGCTTTCTCGTTGTTCGCCGGCGCCGCCGCGTAGCCGTCGATCTTGACGAGAGGTGTGGCGGCGCCGTCGAGCCTGCACGGTTCGTCCGTGGCCGTGTACGCCGGGTAGTTGCAGCTGAGGGTGATGCCGTTCGCCGCGGCGTAATCGAACACGCCCGGCGTCGTGCCGCCGTCCTCGCAGTTGCCGGCGCCGGAGCAGTCGAGCACCTGCTGCTCGGAGAGTGTGAGGAGGTTGCCTGTCACGATTGCGTTGATGCTCTCCACCGCCGCCGTTCCAGCGAAGTCCCAGCAGCTGCCGCACTGCCCCTGATCCTTCACGGCTGCCACCGCGCCGTGGTCGCGCCAGTCATACGACGCCGGCAGATCGCCGTCTCCTGCGACGACAATCTTCGGAGCGGCGATCTTTGCGGCGGCGGCGGCGGGCTTGATGACGGCGCCGGTGTGCTTCTTCTTGAACTCGTCGAGCGTCATGTCGGCGAAGCGATTGAGGCCGAGCTTGTAAGGCTTGCCCTTCTGGGAGTTGAAGTTGTGGATGTACACGGCGTTCTTCTTGAACACCTCGAACTTGGTCTTCTTCTCGGCGAGATCGGCCGACACCGTGTGCACGCCACGCCATTTCTCGTACAGCTTCCACATGGTCGCATCGGACGCCAGGTCTTTCTCCGTGAAGGCAATGGTGCTGCCCTTCGCCGTGGCAATGGCCATGCCGATCACCACGGCAAGCAGGAGAACCTGCTTCGTCGTCGCCATTGTTATTGGCTTGCTAGCTAAAGCAAATTATACTCTCAACTGCTGCTGCTGATGTGTTGTTGTTTAGGTTAAGTTTGCATGGGATGAAATTAATACATGACAATCTCGTCGCCTTTTATAGGAGAAAAAGAATATATAGCTAGCTAGGAAGTAAGCTCGCCATGGATGCATGGCGTGGTCTTCGACGTTGATCATATCATAGCGTAGCAAACTTGGCCTCTGTTATTATTAGTTCATAAAGTTAGGCAGCGACCATGGTATGACATGGGATTACCAAGTTTAGTGAAATTACAAGGGATTTGCCGATGTGGTTGCATCCATTTTCCGGCCGTTTAGTGCATTAGTCAAGCTCAAGCACTAGAATCGGAAATAGCAGGGTAACCTACACGTATGGTGCCTAGTAAATCTGTTAACCGTATTCAGTTGTGGCGTCAGAAACGATATGCTGCATATGCATGGACGCATGCAGCAACATACCGTGATTGGTCGATCAAGTTAGGTAAATAGATTTGTAATGATCTGATCATCAGTAATGTCACTCTCAGATATGTTCACACATGCAGTTGCTTATTTATGAAGTAGTGTAGTCAAGCAACTACGTGATACAATTAATTGATCGAGACAGAGCGAACATTAATTAATATCGATCGATCGAGATGGTGAATGCGTACGTCGCCAATCGCCAGGATCTGACCGCTGGATAAATTTGATTACGTTAATTTATGGGCGTTAGATATATGATAGTTATATTTGGTGTGATTGCACTTTAATTAATTGCACGTACGATCAAGTGCTGCGCGCACTAGGTAGCTATATTGCTGATGTGGCACCAACTAGCTATATATGGCGTGGAGCAGCCAGCATGTGCCATATTTGCACACGCCGTGTCGATATACTACTAGCTTTTTGTACAACAAAACAACATGCGTTGGCACATTGACACGTAACAGAGTCACAAAACAGCTGGCCAGCTCTTACCACAAGTCGTTAACTAGTGTTTGCGAGTTAAGTTGTTTACTGTATCTTTGATCAAAGTTTGTTTGCGAGAGGAACAGAAGGATATTCCAGAAGGAGGAGTTCACGATGATGCGCCTCCTTGACAAGATCTTCGACGAAATCAAGCTTTGATCCTTTTGTGATGCTGTCTATGTTACGAGATTATCGGCTTAAGAAAAGCTGTTGGCGTCTTGTCGCCGTGTAAAACATCTTTTGTTATTTCCTTTTCCCCCCGGCCCCTGTTTTTTCTCTGTCACATGTACATCCGCCTCGTCTTTGCTTCCTTGCTTAATATAAAACCAGCTTAAGCTGGCTTAGTTTTTTTAAAAAAAAAAGATCAAAGTTTGTTTACTGTATCTCTGACTGTACACATACAGTACTACTGGAGGCACAATACTCCAACGTAAACAACAAACTATAGTAGAGTTCTCTCTCATGGATGATGGAACGATTAGTTTGACGGTCGTGTTTTGTGTGACGATCCAACTTGCAGTATACTCACACGCCGCGTACGTACGTTGCATACTACCGTGAACCGAGTAGACGAGATCATGGCTAACTTCAAAAAGGAAAATGAAAAAAAGCCCGTTGTGTTTGTTTCGGCTCAAATGAGGCCCATCAACATTTTAAAAAAGTGAGCCCCTTGATATTGTTCGTCCCAAATTACATTTCGTTGGACGGTTTAATTTTAGATTCGGGAAAAACGATTGAGTTCGTGTGACATAAAATTAGAAGGACATAGATGCTGACATGTGAACTCATATGTGGTGGTATCTGCATGTTAGTCACCACGTCACAGTGTAGACAACACTAGGCATGTGCACTTGGGTAGTTGCTTACATGGATGCTTAGAAAAAATCGTTCCTTAGCATCTATCTAAGAGCCTTAATCTCCAACAAATGACTCTAAATTACAAATGCTTAATTCCTTAGAGCCTATCTAAGCACCTCAAAGTTATAGTGGATGTAGATTTGAGCCAGATCTAAAAAAGGCAACAATATGTTTTATTAAGCAAACATGTCATCCCGCTGACAGAAAGTAGGACTATTGTCTGCATTGGGGCCTAAATCTATATAAAGTCAGTTTTTCTTATGTGTTTGTCGCGAAGTCTTGCAAGCCTTGGTATCAGCAGATCCCGTTAGTATTCGATTTGTCACTACTCGACTACTCTTTTTTTTTGCTCCGGCCCAAGTCGGCCTCTTGTCAAATAAGTGTAACTGGATTTGGATCACAATTCAACAGATAGCTGATGACATATTGGAAAAGTTGAAATGCTAGATTTTTATAAGCTGCTAAGTTACATAATCTAAATAGATAATTTGAAGTAAAAGCTCCTCCAAGCAGGGGTTTGATCTAGTAACCAGGCCATGGTTGAAACTTTGCAAAGTTCACTCTCACAGGACGGCCATCAATGATCTGCATGATTCAACACGAAGGTACATTGTACAGTTAGGGAATTTTTCTTCTCCAAATGATATAATAAGGGGAATTTTTATAAACCAAAGGACAATTAATAACTATTTTTAAGCATGATGATATGCAGGCCACCTGTCCATTGAGAGAAGCAATGATGTCACCCGGTTCCTTCCATGTTGCCATGGTGACAAACCCGAATCCTCTAGAGCGCCCCGTCAGTCTATCACACACAACTCGAGCAAGGGAAACTCTGCCATGCTCGCTGAAAAAATTTAGTAGACGACGACGATCAACATGCCATGGCAGATTGCCCACGTAAATGATGAAAACTTTCGCTGTAAAAATATGAACACTTGTCGGAGTTGCATCTAGCTGCGGCCCCATCTCTTCTACAAATTCCACTATTAACAGGGGACGCCCATCCAAGATCTGCATGCATGCAGAAGTAGAATTAATCCAACAAAAGAAGGTGCAATTTAAGCAGGAAAATTCATACCCAACCAGATTCTGAATGGGAAAATAATATGAATGGGAGTTGTGCATTAGGTCTATATATGTAATTAGATGTGGAATTGAAGATGTGATCTCTGAGCTCTTTTCGGTCAAAGACAGTGACAATATCCGCAGGTTCCTCCATGGTCTCCATGGTTACCTCCCCGAATGTGCCTTCGTCTTGGTGATGGATACAAGCATAGGTCACGTCGCCATGGTCACTGAACACATCTTGCAGCCAATCGGTTACAACATTATTGGGGATGTTATGCATGTTAATTTTGAAAGTTTTTGGCCGTCCTTGGCGGATGATGCTCATTGCCATATTACTGTTTTGAGCCTCAGCTCTTTGTATTTTTTCCTGCCAAACACAAATATATATGTATATTCAGTCCAAACAACGACATCGATCATAAGTTTTACAAATTTTTAGGCTATTGATCAGTGATTGATGAATATATAATACCAAAACTAAATTGGTCCCATGAAATATAGATGACAAAAGAACAATATATCATGACAAGAGAATAACTTACTTGGGTGGGAGCTGGAACCAAGCTGGAATATGGGGGCACAAACCACACTGTTCTGCACCACATGACGTACCATCCGGGTGGCACCTTGGTCGACGCGACTACCGTGGTGACATTGTCGTGGAAGTTATACTTGTACACGTGGCAAGCTCCGAACATTCTACCCCAGGCTCCAATGTCCCAAGGAAGAAGTAGGCGCATCCGCCGGTCACCTCCCCTCCGCCGCCGGTGCCGAACCGCGCGGCGTCGACGGCGAAACTTGTCGGAATTCACAGGAACAGAGCGTGGTCACCCAGCAGAGTCCCGCCGTCCGCCGTCTTCACCCATGGATGCTCCGATTGCGCCGTCGTCTCGTGCAGCGTGTAGAGGGACAGCGAGAGCGGGCCGTCGTCGTCGTTTCTGGGACACTCGACGCAGGCGCACATCAGCTTGCCACGATACTCCACGGCGTATGTCGCTATCACCTTCTTATTCTCGCCCCACCTTCTCGTCTTGACCACCTCCACGCCGACGGCGTCGTCGACGCGCACCCTTGACGGCGAACTTGTTGTACAGGTCGACGAACACGAGGCTGCCACGGTGATACGTGACGGAGCAGCAGTAATCGAAGTCGGAGTAGAGCATCCCTGATGACTGTGCCGTCGTCCATGCGGCGGCGTCGCCGGGGCGGAGGATGGCCGCCTGAATCTGGAACATGTACAGTAGGGGAACGACGGCGTACACGACGATGGTGCCGTCGCCGCACACGACGCCGTTGGTGTAGACTACGCCTGCTGCTGCATGAGGGAGTCGAGGCAACGATGAACGGACGGTTGCTCCGGTGAGGGGGTTCACGAGGCTGCTGCTGCTTTCGCCGGTTTTGGTGGTGAGGACCAATGCGCCGCCGGTGCCGTCCGCACACGGCAGCCACTGGCCGGCGCGTACCATGTGGACGGGTGATTTGAGGAGAAGACGGAGTGCAGCAGCGAGCACGAGACGCGGCCGGGTGGGCTGCCGCGAGAGAGGAGCCATGGCAACACAGATTGGGATTGGGGCGGTGGTGGTTTCGTGCCACGACACCACGCGGTGCAGACGGCGTGGAAGCGGACCAGGTCGACGGCGTCGTGGAGACGGCCGGAGATCTCACCCAGCAGATCAGGCGGGAGGTCGGCCCAACAACAAGCGGCGGCGCCGGCGTCCATTGGTGGCGACGATGTCGACATGTATTGTATGATGAGCAGTTCAACAGGCGTGGTGATCTATGCATCTGTACATGCGCTGCAGGGATTGGAGTACGTACTTGAAACGGAAGGACTCTGTGGTTCATGCATATATAAACGTACTAAACGAGGACTGCGTGCCCTGCATGTCACGAGTGTCACGACGCAAGCAATGAAGCAAACATATAAACATGATATGTGCCATATAGCATGATGAAACCTAGTAGTAAAAGTATACAACACGATTAAAAATCTTATCTCTACGTACTGGATTATCTCTTATGCTATCTGCATTGATTCTCTTCTCTACTATTTTTTTTTAAAAAGAGCAAACACTTGATTCCAGGCACACCGGCCGGTAAAACACAGCACACGCCACACGGCACTGTTCGTAAGGGCCCATGGGCTGCAGGATTGTTGCCGTGCGGTTGGTATGCAAGTAGTAAATTGAGCAATTTTTATTGCTGATCAATATCTCTTATCCACATAATTACTGATAAAATGCATTTTGATTTTTTATTCTCCTTAATTTTCTCATGGGATGCTATGGGTTGTTTAGTTGTTTTTTAAATAGATTGAAAAAGAAAATGTATATAATATGCTATGTTTTTTCTGGTTTTCTCTCAATTAATCATAATTTTGGTAGGTTTTTTTGCCGATTTTTCTTGTAAACTATTCTTCATCCATAAATTTTAACAAAAAAAAACTCCATGTCGTCGGCTCCCTTAAAAAAGTATAAAGAACTGATGACATGTATTAAAAGTCTATATGTTTCTATTTGTCGTCTGCAGGGTATAAATTTTCACCGCAAACCCAAGAGACATGAAGAACGCCTTGAGCCCCGGTAGCACATATATAGTTGATTCAATGAGACAAGAGCGATGAGGGTGGTGGATCGGTGCAACCTGCCCTCGGCGGCTCGGCACAGTTTCAGCCCAACAAACCGTACGTCTCGGCTTGCCACGTGAGCTTCTTGACAAGGGGAAACTAGCTAGTGTGATTTTTTCGGGGAAACTAGCTAGTGTGAGTTAATATAAACTATTACAAACTTAAGTTAAATTTATTTTAATCACTAAGAAACTTATGTTCAGCAAAGGTGTGTACAAAACAACATCCACCCATTTCAGTAATTGGGCATCGATCGACCTCCGCTCCCGTGCGCTCGCAGGCGCGCGCTGGCATACGTCGATGTGATCGATCGCCATGACATCCCGTACGTTTGGTGTCTTTGCTGAGAGGGTTGATGGTCAGCACCCATGCATGTCTTCCGTGCTACCAAGACAAAATGCATGCGCTTGCAATGCACATGTCCACCTACTCACCGTACGTGGAGCCAGGCCCTACATATGGAGGGGCAAGCAGAAAAGTTGGACGGGGCTTATACACCGTTACTAAGCTTAATTACTCTAATGATTTAGTGTACAAAAATTTTGTTGCCTACACCACCTTCCCACTCGTCTACGCTTGCCGCTGTGGACGCTAGCTCGCCGCTGATGTAGCTCGATCTAGGGTTTGCGCGGACGGGGGATCGAACGGTGGTCTGGTTCCAAGAAAACTACGATATTGTTAACAATGGACATTAGAGCTATGGGGGCATATGGGGGCATTTCGGTCAATACAAGAAGAGAAAAGGTCAAAATCAGTCAACAATGCCGTTTCGGAGCCAAAAAATCACGTGGAGGCAAACTCATCTTAGTAGTAATGACATTGTTATAAGTAATTGAATAATAATATTATATATTAAAACTACGATAATTTTAATAGTACAGACCTAATTAACCTTTTTTATAACCTCCATTAATTACCCGACTTTCAAAACGAAAGCCCAAAGAGAAGTAATGATGAGAAATATTTAGGAGGGCTTATCATTAATAAGATAGAGATTATAAGAAGCAATTGGTGATGATAGCTGATGAGAAAATAGAAAAAATTGGATGCTAAATTTTTTTATTACATGATCCAAAGAGACGATTTTGAATTGAAAGCTTCCCCAAGCAGAGGTTCGGTCTAGTAACCAGGTCATGGTTGAAACTTCGCAAAGTTCACTCTCATGGGACGACCATCAATGATCTGCATGATTCATGAGTAGATTGTACAGTTGATGATTTTTTGATCTCCAAAGGATATAGTAAAGAAAATATTTATAATCTAAAAGATGATAAATAACTATTTTTAAACAAGATAAATAACTATTTATAAATATGATGATATGCAAGCCTAATTAAGTGTAGCACCTGTCCATTGGTAGAAGCAATGATGTCGCCCGGCTTCTTCCATGTCACCATGGTGACAAACCCGAAACCTCTAGAGCGCCCCGTCAATCTGTCGCACACAACTTGAGCGCGGGAAACTCTGCCATGCTCGCCGAAAATTTGTAGCAGACGACAGCGATCAACATGCCATGGCAGATTGTCCACGTAGATGATGAAATCTTTTAGTGAAAAAGCATGAACAGATGTTGGAGTTGTGTCTTTGTTGCGGTCTCATCTGTTCTGCAAATTCCACTACTAACATGCGACGCCCATCAAGGATCTGCATATGCATGCAGAAGTAGAATTAATCCAACAAACAAAGGTGGAAATTAAAGCAGGTAAATTCATACCGAACGAGATTCTGAATAGGGAAAACAATTAAGAATGAGAGTTGTCGGTGATAATTCGGTAGCTAGTTGTACATTCAGTCTACATAAGTAATTAGATGCGGAACTGACGGTGTGCTCTCTTACCTCTTTTCGATAGAAGGTACTGACAGTATCCGCAGGTTCCTTCACGGTCTCCATGATTACCTCCCCCATTTCTATTACATCGAATGAGCCTTCATCTTGGTGATGGAACCCATCATAGGTCACGTCGCCATGGTCAAAGAATACCCGTTGCAACCAATCGGTTCCAACACGATTGGGGGAGAACTGCAGGTTAATCTTGAAAGTTTTTGGCCGTCCACGGCGGATAATGCTCGTTGCCACATTATTGTATTTTGGAGCCTCGGCTCTTTGTCTTTTTTTCATGCCAAACACAAATATTTAGTACAAATAACGACATCATATATAGAACGCGAAGCTTACCTTAAAAATAAAAGGAACACGAAGCAACCGAGCTAGGTTTAGCAAATTTGTAGGCAATTTATTTGTGATTGATGAATATATAATACCAAAACTGAATAGTCGGGTGACCTTTTGTTTTTTTATAAAAAAAAAAGAATGGCCTGATGAATTATATAGATGGTTCTATAATTAGCCCTGACTATTTTCATATTAAATCAAATAAGTTCCTTATATTATGATATAAATTATACATCACTAACATGTTTTCTCTCACCCACCCCTGATCTTGTGTGCCCTTCCCAACCCTCTATCTGGTCCTAACCGCTCCAAACATTCAATAACAGGTTTACTCTACCGTCAACACCAACACACCGCCCTCCTCCACTCTCACATAGCCAAGTTGGAGCCACATATATATGCCTTACATTCTTCCATGGCCATTACTCTAAGCTCCCCACTAGCTCGTATCCCACAAACGTAATTACTCATCATCTCGCCTAGCGTAAGCCATTGAGTGAATCGCAATGTTAGAAATACGCGTCATTTGGTCCCAGAATAATATGGAAGAGGAGGGATCGGGAAGAACAAAGAAGCATGGAGGATACGAAAGGATGTCATTTGCTCCTACAATTGTCACTTTGACGTACATAAAACAAATAAAACCGAAGGGAGTACTCCCTCCGGTTTTGTTTATTTGACATTGAGAAAAACTTACGTGGGTTGAAGCTGGAACCAAGCTGGAAAACACAAACCACACAGTTCTGTCGGGCTTTTGGATCCATCCGGGTGGCAGCTTCGACGTGATTACTGTGGTGACATTGTCGTGGAAGTTATACCTGTACAGGTGGCACGCCTCTGGACCCCCAAGATGGCGTGTCCCAAGGAAGAAATATGCGCATCCGCCGGTCACCTCCCCGCCACCGCCGGTGGCGAACCGCGCGGCGTCGACGGCGAAACTTGTCGGAATTCCCAGGAACAGCGCGTGGTCATCCAGCAGAGTCCCGCCGTCCGGCCATCGACGCTGCGTCTCTTGCAGCGTGTAGAGGGACACCGAGAGCGGGCGGGAGCCATCGACGCAGGCGCACATCAGCTCGCCACGGAACTCCAGCGTGTATGTCGCTAGCACATAGGAGTACCTATTCTCACGCCAGCTTGTCGTCTTGACCACCTCCACGCCAGCGGCGTCGGCGTCGTCGACGCGCACCTTGACGGCGAACTCGTTGTACAGGTCGACGAACACGAGGCTGCCTCGGTGATACGTGGCGGAGCAGCAGCAATCGAAGTCGGAATCCCTCATCGCTGATGACTTTACCGTCGTCCATGCGGCGTCGCCGGGGCGGAGGATGGCCGCCTGAATCGTGTCCATGTACTTTAAGGGAACGACGGCGTACGCGACGATGGTGCCGTCGCGGCAGACGACGCCGTTGGTGTAGACTACGCCTGCTGCTGCATGAGGGAGGCGAGGCAACGATGAACGGACGGTTGCTCCGGTGAGGGGGTCGACGAGGCTGCTGCTGCTGCCGCCGGGTTTGGTGGTGAGGACTAATGCGCCGCCGGTGCCGTCGGCGGTCGGCAGCCACATGTCGCGGGTGGGGGCCGGCGCGTACCATGTGGACGGATGGTTGGAGGTGAAGACGGAGTGGAGCTGTGCCTGTGAGTAGGGGAAGCGGTCGAGATGAGGGAGGATATATGGCATTGGCACCCGGCCGCCGAGAGCGAGGAGCCATGGTAGCACAGGTTGGGAATATTGGAGCAGTGGTTTCGTGTGACGACGCCACGCGGTGCAGACGGCGTGGAAGCGGACCAGGTCGACGGCGTCGTGGAGGCGGCCGGAGATTTCACCCAGCAGATCCGATGGGAGGTCGGCCCAACGACAAGCGCCGGCGGCGGCGTCCATTGTTCAACGGAAATCGATTTAGTTTGCATCATTGCATGCGTGCTTAAAGTTTAAGCGGACTTACATAAACGTACTTAACAAGGACTGCATGTCACAACTTAAGCCGGTATTACCTTGGACGTGATTCGGGACAACAAAACAATTACTGCATACCGCAACCCAATCAATCTCAAAGCAATGCGGTTATCAGCAACACCTGATCTAGTACGCAACACACGTATACTCTGCTTTGCTTATATTTTGATGTCAGACAAAACTTTTTGATGCATCGACAAATTGGGCTAGGGGCACCACCATAACCCTAGCCTAAATGGAACTCCATCGTGGCCACAACCAACACTTTAACATATGAAAAAAAAAGGAGCAGTAAACACCAGACATGACAAGGATTGGGAGGACAGAAACCCAGAATCGCAAGAACTATTTGAGAGACTAAACCAGTGTCAGACAGACGTGCTATGATGCACCAATGCAGCATGCCTGCTGTTCAGTGTTCACCTCACAAAGCCAGCCTGCTATCCCCTTAAAAGCCTCGGCGAGGAGGTCGCTCCTCTGCAACATTCACTCTCAACGCACGGCCTTCCAAACTCTGTTGAATTCAGATTGAAAAAGCACATACTCGGGTAAGCAAAAGTTAAAAGAGAGAAAAGTTCTTCATGGTATGACTCAATAAATATCAGTTCACAGCCTAACTGCAACACTCATTAACTCAGTAAAACCAGTATTGCCTAATCCATTTGTATAGATGTCAGTCAGTGAATCAAATTACAGGCTTACCTGTCCATCAAGGGCAGCAATAGCGTCGTCCAATTCTTCCTGTGTTGCCATTGTTACAAAACCAAATCCTCGTGAACGCCCAGTTTCTCTGTCGTAGACAACTCTGGCGTCGACTACTTTGCCATGCTCGCTGAACATCTGTACCAACCTAGAGTCATCCACTTGCCATGGCAGATTGCCCACGTAAATCCTGAAAGAAGGCCCAAACTGACGGGGAGGTCTTTCCACACGAGCACCTCTAGGTGCTGCCTTGTTTACAGTAAGAAGCCTTCCATTGACATCCTGTGGACATTAAAGGTTAATCAGCAAAGCATGCAGTTTTTACATTCTTTACCACATGTTAACGCACTCTTTAGGTATATGGTAGCAACAGAAGGACAAGTGAAACAGGTCCATCAAGGAAAGCTCAATATATAGAAAGATGATGTTAGAAATTCCAAACAGAAGCCCTCAGATCAGTCAATAAATTAATAATATGGCAAATGGCCAATATGGTTATAATGTTTTACTCAGCATTGCGATGTTCCCTTAAATGAGGAACTAAAGAGAACTATCATGTACTTCCATGATAATTGAGAATGAAAGCACATGCCACAATACATAGTGACCCATTGAAGAACACAAATGCAATTGCAAGCTGGGAGCAACCCATTACATGGATACTGTAAGTATAACAATTACTGGATCCCCTATGAACATGAGCAGTAACTAATTGTACTAAACCAGGTTACATATGCAATTGATGAATACTGTAAGCGAAAAAAGGTCCATGAAGATAGGAATAAACTCACATAGCGATGGAACATTTCCACAGCCTTCTCAGCCTCCTCAACTGTGCTCATGGTGACAAAACCAAATCCACGACTCCGATCCGTTTCTCTGTTATAGATGACCTGAACATGCAAAGATAAAGGCTCATCATTCCTGAACAAAGAACAAAACCATACAGTCCAAACATTTCGGCCGACTACATTTATACAGTTCAGAGGTCATCGCATAACAAATGAATAATAATCTAAAAGTCTGAAGGCAAAGATCAAATTCATCTTTCATAACAAAAAAATATTTATATTCCAGGTTCATAGAGTAAATATTCGTGCTAGCGGCAATATCAGGGTAGAATCCCCACATAATAATAATAGTGTCTACATATTGTCTAAGAAGCCACAATTGTCCGTGTCACAAGTTTAATGAAAAACTCATTGAAAAAACTGTAATCTGCAGCCTAACCATAACACAGGGACATCTCCTTGAACACTATCACATAGACAAGCAAAATATATGAGACAAAGCAACCAACTACTCATTATAGCAGGTGATAATAAGTGAAAAAAAAACGGTGCGTTTGCACAGGAAGTCCACTGGATTGAACTGAATGGTGCTGCAACCTGTGGCGCATTTTGGTTGTGCATTATTAGGAAACATATTAAAAAGGAGAAGCGGATAAGGGGGAATGGAGAGAAGGTCACACCTCGGAGACCTCGACGACGCCGGCCTGCTCGAAGAGCTGGGCGAGGCGCTCGCTGTCGATGTCGTAGGGCAGGTTCCCAACATACACCTTGGCCTCCTCCGGCGGCTCGACATACTCGCCCACCTCCTCGACCTCCTCTTCCTCCGCCTCCGCAGAGGCCTCGACGGGTTCCTCGTCGTCCTCCCCTTCCTCCGGGGCGAACTCCTCCTCCTCCCCCTCAGACTCCTCCGGCACGTCGGACCCCTCCTCCTCCACCTCCTCCACCTCGGCGACGGCGCCGGGCTCGGCGAATTCGAGGGCGGCAGCGGAAGATGAGGAGGCGGAGTCGAAGGAGTCGGATGCGGCGAGCGGGGCGAGGGGGAGGCGGCGGGTGGAGCGGAGGTGGAGGTGGAGGCGCGGGGTGGATGGGGAGAGGAGGAGGAGGAATGGGGCGGAGGAGGGGAAGCGGGTGGGCTTGGGGAGGAAGGCGTCGGTGGCGGCGAGGGACATGGCGATGGATGAAGCCATGGTTGGCGATGGAGGAGAGAGAAGGAATGGAAGAGAATGGGGATAAGGAAGGCGATGCCGCGAGAGGCGAGGGATTTTGGGGGCGGAGGAGAGGAGAACGACGACGAGGACAAGGTTTAGGTGTTGGGTTGATGATATTTTTCCAATCCCTTTCGCTTTCCTTATCCCCAAGGCCCAATTCCATGGGCCCAACCAAATCCACAGCCCATATGACCATACTCTTCAATTTCTGTGTAAATGTAGTAATTTCTACCTCTGATTGGGGCATCAATCACCCATGTCAATGGTCCGTTTCTTGAAAGAAAAAACACATTGTTAAGTCGTAATGTACATCAAAACTAAGCTTGCATTGGTGAGCATCACCACTGGGTAAATAAAAGCTTTACATTGGTCCTAAGGTTAATATTTCGTCTGCTCTGAAAATAATCCAGGGTGCATTTATCTTCCATTTCACACTCCAGATCATCGCCCCTGCCCTGTAATGCATCACAATTGTACAAATTTTCATCAGTTCAGTTCCCAGGAAGAATGATATTCGATCAGAAAGCAACCTGTGCTGTCAGTTAGTAAGTATAGACAGGTAAAGGAAGGGGAGGAGGGAGAGGCATCCGTCCAGGCGCCACTTCAGCCAGATCACTGAACACCACAACATAGGAAAGGAATTAGAAATTCACCAAATATCAACTGACAACTGCAGGCCAGCTAGTATCTTCAGTTCTCTGTCGATATACAAACCTGATCCTTTTGCTGATTATTGCTGCGTACTGACTTGGTATCTTTTTCAGTGCTTCCAAAGCAAACTGTTCCTCCTTCTCAGCTTCAGGCATTTCTCCTGACATTATTTTGGTCAAATCCACAAACAGCACAGACCAAACTAATTTAGTTCATGAGAAAATCCTGCCATATAAATTAACACTGTGATGCCAAACCTGGAAATTGTCAAACAGTTGTCCATCCTCCTGACAGTGCATCAGCTGCTCATGCCATGGACCATCACCGACTCCCACAAGGACGATAGAAAGAGGGAAATGACTGTAGAAGCAAACCATGGGACATAAACCACATACAGTAATATGTTTCAAAAGACAGCAAAACTGGTTTCACATCTAAGCTATTGTAATAGAGTTTAGTTTGCGGCCTCTGCCCTGTTGCCACTATTTACCTGGCATCAACAAGAGCCTGAAGAGTCCTCTCTTCAAGATAGTTCTCGTCACGATTGTTCGCAGAGTTAGCACAACAACATGTTGGAACCTAAGGTGCCATGAGAAAAATACAAGGATGTAAAAAAAACTAATGCAGGAAGTAAACTGTCAACAAGATTATGAAAGAACAGCAACTTTTGTTTAAAACCCCTAAAAACAGCGACTTCATGTCAAACATTCAGGGAAAAAAAAAGGCTGAAAGCAGTTGAATCCACAGAAAATGGCATACCTGCCCGTCAGCAATTATCAGTAGGATATGATACTGGTAGCCTGAGTCTTGAGTTATTCTCGTTGCAGTTTCTATTATAGGAGCTAAAGATGTCGGACCTAAACCACAACTCATCAGTTATCTATCTGATCTGAAGAATGAACTTATCATCAGTACAAGATAGGGTACCTGACAGCCGGACATGTGGAGCGATTTCTCTGTATCTCCTTAGCGCTTCAGGAACGCCATTGCAGTACTGTCTCCTGTACGTGTAGAAGCTGAAGACGTCTTGGTCGTGCGTCGATGCTGAAAGCAAAAAAGATAACAGAATGTGCAATAGTATTAACTTCATTTCTGAGCAGAGAAATGCAGAGAGAAAGAAGACGATGGAGAAGTTCTTACTGTCCCCAAATCCAAAACATGGGATCCTGTTGTCTTCATCGAACGTCGATAAGGTCTTGCCAATGATACTAATCGCTTGTTCGTAAGGGTTCATAGAGTTCTCTGAAATGTGATGCAGGCTTCTCCCGTTGAAACAATGTTTCCCTTTAATAAAATTTCCATCCATTAAATCAGTAAGCTCTTGTCACGCACCATGACGAGAGGTAACGACATATCAACAATGAGAAATCTCGATCCTTGAAAGCTGAAAAAAAAATACCTGTCCACTCGTTGCTTTTAGTGAAATCCACTCCAATTATAAGATTGGACGACTCGAGCCCGACCTTTTCAAGAGCTTCCTTAACCTGCATGGATGCCAAGAGATCAGAAGATTCAGAACAAATATACTGAGTTACTAACCTGAAGGGCTGAAAAATCATGCAAGAGAAGATTCAGAAGTTCAAGAACTACTCATACAGACTTCAACTGACCTGATCCAAGGTATCAAAGCTCTGCAGATCCAAGTTGCTTCTCTTCAGCTCTTCGATCTCATCTCTCTTCGCACGAACAGTCCGAGAAAAAATGGTCAAGAACAGGAGTAAGAAAGAGCAAAAGATCATCTTGATTCTGAAACAGAGAAGATCGTGAAGCTCAGCGCGAAGATGCGGGTGCTTCACAGTCTCATGCTGAGCCTTTTATACAGAGACGAGCAAGCGAATCAGGGGAAGCGAAGGCGAGTGATTGGCCGGCGCGAAGCTTCACGGCAACGTCTCCGTTGATTTATAAGGGTTAAAAATGAAAATAATTAATAACGCGCAAACTATATCGCTACACACGCTGAAACGAATAGCGGATAACCAAAGATTATATGGTGGTTGCAGTGAAATCACCTAGGCTAAGGATACACTGTATGCTGCTTGCATTTTTCTTTCGGACAAGAGCCAGGTGGCAGCTGCCAACCAGTGTCATCTCGAGCTTTAATTCGCATCACCATATATTGATTAGTTAAATGAATATAGTGGCAGGCAAGAAAGGCAGCAAAAATTGGCATTCCTCCTGGGTTCACACCAGAAAAGAAGAAGAAGAAATATATATAGGTCACTTGCTGGTGTGGTGGGTTGTTGGAATATGCTTTGCTCTTGCTGCTGGTTGGCTGGTTTCATTGGGGTTCAGACTTCAAACAGCAAATAATTCAGTTAAGAGCAATAACGATATGGTATCCATATCTATAATTAATTAAAATCACCAAGATGCATGATACTATAGGCGTAACATTTGCTTTGACGGGGATAAGAGGGAGAGGAAAAAAAAGCAATCCGCGTGAAGTGCCTAGACGACTTGACTTGACCTCGTGAGCTGCCTCTCTGTGGCTATGCGCTCTGTGGCTGTGCGCTGGGTATGGTACAGTAGTGTGGCGCTGTGTTTATCTGATAAGGCAAGAGGCTCAGAACAATTCTTTTCTTGCGTAGAAAAAATAATCTCAGTGTAGGTTTCTTAATTTCAGAAAAAAAAAGAAAAGAAAAGCAGCACAAATTGTATCAGTGTTCTGTTATGACCACAGCTAGTACCTTACATCATATATAGAGATAGATAATCGTGCAGTGTGAGTATGATAATCGTGGAAGCAGTGGCTGCTGTCTGTTGCTCTGATTAGTGCTTATTTGCTCTGAATGTAGCGAATATAAATTACAGATATATACAGTTTACACCAGTTTTTCCAACCGTGAAACTGAAATATAACAGAAATTTCCAGCACGTAAAGGGAAGAAAGGCCACATCTCTTAATTTGCAAATTCACTGACATGCAGTGCTAGACGTCACAGAGGGTAAGATTATCCTCGATCATTATCTGAAAACTTCACTAGTCCCGCCCATCCAAAACCTGGAAGCAAGCACGCAATAATAATCCAGCATGAACCACCTAATTATGGCTTCTCAGGAGAAAAAAAGAACCACCTAATTATGCACTGCATGAAAATTAAAGCAAGTAATTGAACTGACCCGCAAAAAAAAAAAAAAATGAACTGACCTTTCGATGCTTGCTCAAGAACCATTTCAGTTCATCGCCTCCTACTTTCCTTGGTAGATTGCCGACGTGGATTCAAATTTTCTAGTTATCTCAGCTAATTGCCGCTTAGGTTTAAGCCTTTTTTCCCTTTTTGAACTTCCAAGATTTTTTTTGACCTTCGGCTCAGTGCTTTTCTTTAAGGCATTAGGCTCAAGCTTCTCTCTGATCTCCTGCATACATGCATGTTACTCTCTCCACAGTAAGCCATGTACATATTATATTTTAAGATTCAAACCAACAATTAATCTAATATAAATTAAATTTTATTAGATGTTCATAATACCATTCGATATATTGACATTTGAATTGACTTTAAATTAAGAGTAGAATTCACAAAACTACAAATTCTTTGAACAAACTATCATAACAACAACATATTAAAAACGTTGTATCACAAAAGTACATCTTTAGCATAAAATTTTTTCATAAAAATATATTTTTGGACAAATTTACTCTAAAATTTGATTTTGTAAAATTTTACCATGTGATTAACATTTTGTTGTTTTATGAAAGTTACTCCCAAATAAAATTTCATAATACCAACAATTAATCTAATACTCCAGTTTTGGAGACTATATAATGCATGTTTGACCATGCTTTATTCAGTTGGGCGTGTCACAATGTACGCACCTCAATTGGAGCTATGGCGGGCTGCGGCGCGAGCCAGATGACGCCGTCGTCGTTCCAGCGGGCAGCCGCTTTCCGAGGAAGCGGCCCCACCAACTCCGACGTGCCGTCGTTGAATCTGTACCTGAAAACCTGGCACCGCCGCTGCACACACGCCCAACTCCACCTTACCACGAAGTATGCGCACCCGCCGTCGTCGTCGCCGACGCCCAATTCCGCGGCGTCGACGGCGAAGCTGGTCGGCCTCCCCAGGAACAGCACGCGGTCGGCCATGCTCCGATCGTCGCGGCGGACGAACGTCTCAGTAGTGTCTCGATCCAGCGCGAACACCGACACCGAGATCGCGCTCGCCAGCGACCTCCCTTGGACGCGGCGGCCGCGCGCCACGTTGGGGTCGACGTGGACGAGCACCCAGAGGAGCTCGCCGCGAGAGACGAGGACGTGTGTGGATGATGTGGATTGGTTGTACTCTCGGGAATAAGCTGGTGTTGGCGGCAACGGAGTCCACCTCCACTGGCCTTTTACGTCGCCGGCGATGTGTTCCGGCGTGACGAAGTGCCACCACACCCATTCGTTGTAGAGTACGATCTTGCCGTCGACGTATGCGGCGCGCGCGTGGCACTCGCGAGACAGATTCATGTCACGCCCTTGCACGAAGATATGATCGTCGTCGTCTTCATCAGGATGCAGAATCAACGCGTGCCAGTTGGGCTCGTCGCGCCTATAGCGGATGGAACGACGATAAAAATCGAAGGAGTAAAGGAGAATGGTGCCGTCGCCGGAGACGACGCACTCGGCGGCGGCGGCGGCGCCGTCCTTCTTCAGCCACCCGTTGATTTCATCAGGAAGAGGGATGGCGGCGGCTACTCCGGGGAGAGTGAGAGGATAGAGGAGGCTAGGCTCGTCGTCCTTCTTGCCGATGACTATCCTCGTGTCCGGAACACGCAATCTTGGGGTGGCGGCGCGTCGGCTGGAGTTGGAGAGGACGCAGCGGGCAGTGCGGTGGCCAGTGGCGTCGCGGGGGGATAGAAGCCATGGAAGGAAGAGTGGGGGATTTTGTGGATGCGCGAGGCGCCACGAGGTGCAGACGGCGTGGAAGCGGACGAAGTCGCCGGCGACGTGGAGGCGGCGAGAGATGGCGCCGAGGAGATCGATCGGGAGGTCGGCCCATGGGGCCACGTCGTCGTCTTCCTTTGCTGGATTTGACATCGTCGTCGTGATCGAAGTAGCTGTTTCGATCTGTTGATGGCCTATTATTGATTAGGAGTAGAAGATAACCATCTTATACACATATCATATAGTAGATGAAAACGGATATAGAAAATGACTTTATTCTTATGTGTGGATATATCAACAATCTCCCAAGTTCTCGAGTTCTATTAATATACGTTTTCATATATTTGGTATGAGTCCATATTTATCTCTAACCGTATAGTTTCGTAACCCAATCGATACCCTATTTATAAAGCAAGAGGCCGGACCGAATACAACGAGGAGGACAACATGGTTCAGGGGCTTTTCTTTGATCATCTTGCTTTCCTTATCCTGAAAATTCATGGGCTCAAATCGACGGCCCATTAATGTGTATGGCTGTATGGGCTGAATGGTTTTTTTAGAAAGTCTAGTTCGGTTGATTTATGTATGGGCTGAATATGTAAAGGAAGTTAATTGCATGCCGCTGGACTTCTGTTTTTTTTACTTCGTTCCTGTAACATATTTCTGTTACAGGAATCAAGTCAGTGTCGGACAAATGAAGGATATCATTAGACTTTCTAAAACTACAAGAGAAAGACATTTTTTAAATGACGGCAGGAGATCCGCTGGATATTGGGACTGAATCAAGCAAACAATTTTTAACCGAAAAAGAAAACTTGGAAACAATTAAGGAGGCTTGAAAGCTAGAGGTGTTTGGTCTAGGTGTTCAAGGTCAAACCAAGGTTAATAAATCTTCTAATACAAAATGTAATCATGTGTAGCTGCTATTACAAGAGATCATCAATGTTGGGATCTGTTCATCTCTACGTGATAGTGTAGACTCTCGCTTACTTGAACATAAGCATCAATGTCGTCGTCGTTTCCTCACTGCTTCCTGAGCTTAATTTGCAAATAAATTCACTGGCCGCATACAGTGCAGGCTATCAACATTCAGAAAGCTAATTAATTAGGCGTCACACAGGTAGATGACCAATCGATGATCCTCGATCATATCTCCGACTTATCTGCAATCGTCACTCGCAAGGGACGCCCATCCAAAATCTGCGAGCAAGCAAGTACGGACCAATTGTGATCGGCCGGCACGGACAAGCTATTTAAGCACTAAGTGAAAATTAAGCAAGTGAGCATTGACTGACCTGTCCATTGAGCGCTGCGACAACATCGGCCGGCTCAGCATCGGCTGCGATCGCCATGGTTGCGAACCCAAACCCTCTTGAACGCCCTGTTCCTCTCTGTCGCATCACCCTTGCATCCGTTACGACCCTCCCGTGATTGCTCAAGAACCATTTGAGCTCATGGTTATCCACCTGCCTTGGCAGATTGCCCACGTGGATCCTGATTAATTGCCTCTTAGGTTCATGCCTTTTCTTCTTTTTTGAAATTCTAAGATTTTTTTTCAACTTGGGTTCAAACCTTTCTTTCAAGGCATAGAGTTCAAGCCTCTGTCTGATCTCCTACATGCATGAATGCCCTTGTTATATATAATTTTATTGGTGCAAACATCGTATACAAGACTTAAAAATCAAAATTACGAAACGATACTGTTGTTGGGGGATAGGTGTATGCATGTTTCTGTGGTCTTCATATGAATTGTGTTTTAGCTGCAAGTCTACTCCCTCCGATTGAAATTACTAGTCACTTTAGTTTTGTCATAAATCAATCATTTGTATCTTTGACTATCAATTCATGAAGGAAAAAGGCATACTACTTCATTAATCTCAAAGTACAAGGACGATGAGACATATGCTAGTACTATTAGTATGTCACACCTAATACTAGGTTCATGTATTTTAAGATGGATGGAGTAGTTTAGTATAGTAAGATTTTATGTTTTTAGGTACAATAAAAGAAAAATATTTCATACTCCATTTAGTTTTGTTTGTTCGACGTGTTAGTTAGCTAAAAACAAGATAAACAACCTCAAACATATGTGGAAGGATGGAATAATATATAATTCACATATTGTCAATATTGATATAAAAAGGTTTGGCTTAGGAAAAAATAGAACAACATCAATGACAAATAATTTAAGACAGAGCGAGTACTACTACTAATTACGTTACGTGTATGTATGTACATGTACCTCGATTGGAGCTATGGCGAGCTGCGACGGTGTGAGCCAGATGAAGTTATCGTCCTTCCAGAAGCCGGCTTTCGGATTTGGCAGCTGCTCCACCACCTCTGACCTGCCATCTTCGAAACTGTACCTCACCACGTGGCAAGGCGACGTACGAGTCCACCTATGGACGAAGTAGGCGCACCCGCCGGCGATGCCCAAATCAGCGGCGTCGACGGCGAGGCTGGTCGGCTTCCCCAAGAAGAGCACGCGGTCAGCCATGCTCCGGTCGTCGCACCTCACGAACTCTCCGCCGCCCTGCAGATCGAGCGCGTACACCGACACTGACAACAACGCGTCGCCGTCGACGTCGCGGACGATCGCCTAGAGAAACTCGCCGCGAGACTGGATGACGTGGGTGGAGTACTGTTTGAGACGATGATCAGGTGGCGGCGTCCACCTCCACTGACATCGCTTGACCGGATTCTATCCGATGGAAATGTTTTCCACATTCGTGAAGCACCACCACCTCCCCTCGTCGTACACTATGATCTCGTCGCCGACATAGACGGCGCCGCAGCGGGGAGACAAGCCACTCAGACGCCAACTCGCGAGCGTCCATTGCCACCTCGAGCCATTGTGCACAATCAATGCGTGACAGTTGTACTCGTCGTCGTGGACGGAAGGATCAAGATTGAAGGTGTAGAGGAGGACGGTGCCGTCGTCAGAGACGACGCACTCGCCGCGCTTCGCCCACGCACTCACAATACGTGGCAGGGACACGGGGGATGGTGGTACTGATCCGGTGAAGAAAGTGAGAGGGTAGAGGGAACCACGAGCCTTGTCCCCGATGTATACTCTCTTGTCTGGAACACATAGCGTTGCAGGGGCAGCACGGCGACGGTGGATGCTGGTGGTGGAGTTGGAGAAGTCGACAGACCGGGCCGTCCGGTGTTCGCCGCCGGTGTCGGCGTCACATAGCCATGGAAGGAAGCGGGGAGGATTGGGTGGATGTGCGCGGAGCCATGAGGTGCAGACGGCGTGGAAGCGGACGAAGTCGTCGGCGGCGTGAGATTTCGGGGAGGAGATCGATCGGGAGGTCAGCCCATGGGGCGACGTCGTCCTCTTCTGGATTGGACATTGTCGTGGGGATCGATAATGTGGTTACCTAGTATTGTTTGGGTTCTGTTGATAAATATTTTTTCCATCAATCGTATCGCTTGCATTATCCTTAAAATTGATGGGCTCAAATCCACAGCCCATCTAGTGTATATACACCTAGGTTCTAAAAAGAGTTTCCCATCATCAACGTCCACGGGCTTTGTTCATCCATGCTTCACCAAGTGACCATAAACGTCGATCGTCACAATTGCCTCGGTTGGCTCATCGCCTCTTAATTTGCAAGTTCACTGAGCAGTACTGGGCATCAACATTCAGCCGGAAAGCTACGCACAGACGATCCTCGATCATCATCAGCAAATTTCACTCGCAAGGGACGCCCGTCCAAAATCTGCAAGCATAGATGCAACAATTCCAACTAGTCATCAATTAATTCTTTCATCCATGGCTGATGTTATATATCATCGATGCATGAAGATAATTAATTAAGCACTTAAAATTACTGAACTAGCTACGTACTGTCCTGTTCATTGAGCGAGGTGACGGCATCGGACGGTTGAGCGTCGACTGCGATCGCTCCTGTTGCGAATCCAAACCCTCGTGAACGCCCTGTACCTCTCTGCCGCATCACCCTTGCATCCCTAACGACGACTCTGCCATGCTTGCTCAAGAAGCATTTCAGTCCATGGTTGTCCAAATTCCTCGGCAATTGCCCACCTCGATCCTGATTAATCGCTCACGTAATTGCTGCTTAGGCACAAGCCTCTCTCTGATTTCCTGCATGTATGCTCAAACCTTAGTTAGCGCATGAACAGTGGTTTAATTAAACGACTACCGTTATATACACACTACTACATGTTATTACTCCCTTTCCTTTATATCTTTTTATATTTATTTGACATTGGTTAGCTCAAATCTTTACCTATTATAAATATTCAAAATGTTTCCGCTTCGTCACACGGTACGTCGCCCGAGAATCCGATCACCGATTGCGCCTTTGCTGTGCGATGTGTTTCCTTCCTTCCTGAAATCCGGATCGATCACGTCACAACCGCTCCATGCATGTATATTAACTGAAGTCGCGTGATCGGATGAAGCAGCCGGCCGATCTGCCGGTGCTCAGTGGGCCGGCCTTCTTATCCAAGGTGGGCTTGAGCAAAGGTTCATCCAAGCAACGAGCGGCCAACCTCCTCGCATACATACGACCGCTACAAGCATGCATGCACGTGTTGTCTGGCCTGTGGCCGATCGCCCATGGCAGCTAGCCTATCAACGTCACGTACGTGTTCTGCTGTAACAGGTTTGGATCCTCTTCATCGATCATCTAGCAGATGTATCAAGCGATTTGAAGTTTTGAATGGTACCGAGATGTTTCTTGATTCAAATGGCAATGGTCCATGAGATGACGAGAAGAAGCTATATAATTTGAAGTGTTTGGAAAATTTAGATTGCTTAAATGACTCCCAGCATCGGCTAGGGGATTTTCAACTTTCTCATGAGAAAATATCACGGAGGCCATTCATGGCAGACCTAGAGCACTGGCTACTTGGAAAAGATAAACACGAGTTACAGGAGCGATAACTAGACTGGACCGGGCAACCGGCACGTTGTAAACATAATATGGCCCAATTCCATATATTGCTGGCCTCATAAGGTGGCCTAATTCCATATAGTTCAGACCCAATTGGACTATTAGGTATTGGTTGGTTAATTGTTCAGTCTCTTTTGTGCAATCAAAATAGCATGTGGTGTGAGATTGGATTTGCATTTATGACTTTGGCAATGGTGCTTGCGATGGAAACACAGAGAGAAAGCTGCCTAGAATAAACATTATTAGTTTAGTATGTCATTTATTGGAAGTAGGCCCACATGTGTAGGAGCCACTTGTCAGATGGGTATTCACGATTGTAGTGAGTGGGGCGAATGATGAATGGTACAACTGCGCCTAGGTGATCTCGCTTTGTGTTTTCGTTAAGTTCCATTATTATTTACTCCGGGCGCGATGTGTTTATTAGATAATAGAAAAAACAGAAACGTTGCGTGTAAACATAATAAATTAATTAATTAGAGAGTTATAATTGATATGCACCCGTTGCAACGCGCGGATATTTTTGCTAGTATATATAATCAGAGGGAGTATTAGAGAAGGTTAGGAATATTAGAAGCTTTGATATTACTGGTTAGAAAAATTAAGACATAACAAAGACACGAATTTTACATAAAAACCACTATGAGAAAAAAAACCACGGACACCGATCGACAATGATTAGTACAAATATGAAGAAGTTGGTATAAAGTATAAGGACCATAAAAAAATCTCAAAGTATAAACACAGAAAATACAACGGATTGTTGCTCCATACCTAAGGGGCGTGTTCGTTTTGTTACTGCCGGTTAGCTAGCTAGCTGATTTAATAATCTGGGTTGGCAAAAAGAGGCGTGTGATTAATTGTGTATCTGCTATTTTAAACTTCAAAAATATATTAATTTATTATTTTAAAGAAACTTTAGTGTAGAAAATTTTTGGAAAAGCATATTGTTTATTAATTTGGTAAGCATGTGCATGGAAAATCCTAATGGAAAAGATTCAAAGTCCTAATATTAAACTAATCCAACTACTACCAGACTAATCCAACACATGACATACCTAAATTCATAATAGAGAATTCCCATCATAGATTCAACCGGAGCGAGTATTAATTAATCGTGTGCATGCAGGTACGTAGTAATTGCAATCGTATATAAAGTACCTCGATGGAAGCTATGTCAACCTGTGTCCCACTCGGCTTGCGGAGGCAGCCGCTCCACCACCTCCGACGTGCACTGCCGTCGTCGAACCGCGGCACCGCTCGCGCCCCGCCGTCGTCCATGGCGAAGCTGGTCGGCCGACCGAGGAACATCGCGCGGAATCGGTTCGATGCCTATTTGTAAGGGAACAGTGGAACGGAAGGCCGTGTATGGCAATATGGGCCGAGTTGTATAAATGAATGAACTGCTCCGTCCGTTTCAAATTGCAATGTGTTTTAACTTTGTCCTTGGTTAAAGTTCACAAACGTTTATCAGTCGAGTTTGTTAAAGTAATTAACATCTATAATACCAAATAAAGACGTTGTTGAGGCATATTTTCATGGTAAATTTTAACGAAAATGGTACGTAGATGTTGGGTGTATTTTATTCTTAAAAGTTAAATATACTGCTAAATCGTATATATACCAGACTAATCATCTTGTTGAACGAGAACCGCCGTGGGATAAATACAAAGGTAAGGTTTATACTGGCCCTAAGGTTATGTTTGTCAAATTTAGTCAAGAACACATGCAGTTCTTCTGAAGACAACACCTGCGCCCACCTGATCTTTTGAAAACGTATCCTCTGTATCTCTACTACTATGAAAATGAGTTGTCCTCCCCACTACTACAGATAAGGTCATTTTCTACTGGTTGAAACTCAAATCTATGCCGAGTTTTCAACCGGACGGAACAAAAATATCTCTATATTAGTACAAGGTGAATAACCAACACACTAATAAGGTTGATTAACACAAAATAAAAAAGCCAGCTCGAATTGAGCCGGCACATTCCAAATCATCAGATGCACAAATCAACAATTTCCAATATCCACATATTGCTTTCTAGATCGGTGTGCAAATCAACAGCACATGACATCCATGCAAATCAACAACACGTCCAAGAACTGAAAAAAAAATGGATAAAAAACAAGAAAATGCAAATTGCTGCCGTTGACGTGCGCCGACTCAAACAACTTGTCATTAATTTTTATTTTATATCAAGAGTGGGCATATGTTCCTCCCATTTGCATTAAGGAAACACGCTGACAATGCAAGGTTCAAAGTCTCCAAAGCAGGAAAACAGGAAAAAAAAATGGCTGGTTAATTTCATCTGACTTGACCCTACCCACACCCAAACAAGAGCGCTGTATCATGCACATAGCTGCACAAGCAGAAAATATATGTTCTGAAAAAAATAGTTCTAAGGAAAAAAAAAAGCAGAAAATACGACCCCTCAGCTGAAAAAGCTCACCACAGCAAGGGCAGGAGAATTGGTATCCCGGCCGTAGCAAAAGACAGTTTCATCTCATCACATATGTTCGCCTCTACCTTGTTATTATCACAAGAGAAGCTTCCATCATTTACCAGCAATCTTCCACCGTTGCGCCACCCATCCCGAGATTGAAGATGTCACTTTGTAGTTTTTAGCAGTTGGACCCCTCCAGTAATTTTCTTGTTATTTCCTGCGTTTTTTTTTTCAAATTAAGACGCGTAGAGTGTGTGATCCAATGACAAATTTGTAAAAGCTCTCTTGCATTAAAATCTCTACATGATCTTTACTCATTAATTAACTAATTAATTAAATCAACATTTAACAAACAAGTTGCCGAAGGCTATCAATCTACCTTAATCGGCAGATTGTCCGCGTCGATCAGCTTGCCGAGGAGTCCCAAGCCTCTCTCTGATTTCCTGCATTTTTACTCAAAACAAAGCTTAGTTAATTAATTAGCTGGTAGTTAATTGTGTTCACTGGTTCTAGTTGTAAACCTCGATTGGAGCTATGGCAGGCAGCGGCGGCACGAGCCAGATGAAGCTGTCATCGCCGTGGTAGTAGTCGATCTTCCAGCCGGCTTTCGGAGTCAGGCGCTCCACCATGCCCCACGTGTCGTCCTTGAAGCTGCACTTCGACACGCTGTACGTGTCGTCCATGTGGCGCCCTGTCACCGTCGTGAAACCCCTCCACCTATGGACAAAGTAGGCACACCCGCCGCCGCCACCCAAATGCGTGGCGTCCACGGCGAAGCTGGTCGGACCTGCAAGGAACAGCACGCGATCGGCCATGCTCCGGATGTCCCTCTTCACGCACCTCCAGCATCTGCCGTCGTGTTCGAGCGCGTGCACCGACATTGACGGCACGCCAGACCCGGAAACACGACAGCCATTCCGGATGAAGTTGTAGTCGGCGTAGACGGCAAACCAGAACAGCTCGCCGCGAGACACAATGACGTGGCCGTCGATGGATTGGCCCCTCATGTCTGGTTCTTTTAGCATGTTGCGCCAGTACTGCATCTCTGTTTCACCGGCGGCTGGGAATAGCGTGACGACACACCATAACCATCGCCAGTAGAGTAGCAACCTACCGTCGATATACACGACACGGCCGTACAACGAGAAGTTTCTACGGCCGATACGCCTATCCACGAGCGTCCAGGTCTCATCGGCGCCGGGACGGAGAACGGCGGCGTAGAAGTTGGGGCGGCCATTGTAGTGATCCGAATGGTGGTTGAAACCAAAGGCTTAGAGAACGATGGTGCCGTCGCTGGAGACGAAGCTACGGGCGCGCTTCACCCATGTCATCATCTGATCTAGGAAGGGAGGCAGATGCGTGGCGGTGGCGGCTTCTCCGGTGGTGAAAGTGAGAGGGTAGAGGAGGCTAGGCTCGTCGTCGCCGTCGATCATTAACTTCTTGTCAACAACACTTAAGGTTGGAGGAGGGACGCCATGGTGAGGGCGGCGGATGGAGTCGGAGAAGATGCAGTGGGTGGTCCGGTGTTCGCCAAAGACGTGGCGAGGGGAGAGAAGCCATGGGAGGAAGAGAGGGTGTCGATGATGATTGGGTGGATACGCGCGGTGTCATGAGGTGCAGACGGCGTAAAAATTTCTCCGTATGCACTTTATCACATAATTCGAATAGAAAAAGATCAAATAATCCATGTCCACCAAATTTTTTAATAACATATCGTAATCCTAACCCATAGGATTTTGTAAAGAGCAATTTTTTTAGACCTAAAAAGAGAAATTTTAAGGTTATTAAGGATGTACTAGGAGGTACCATTTTTTTATAGTCTACATTTGGTACCTTAGGCACTGGAAGATATCAATTTTTACACTAAAATTTTGGTACCTCTCGATACCTACTTAAGGACCATAAAATTGCTCTTTTATAAAATATCTGCCATATACTCAGTTCAACCAGAATTGGAATTAGCCACACCGGAAAGTATTCGCTCTGTTTTCACCTCTAAGTTTAACTTATTTGTCAATTTGCCATAACTTTTTAACAATTGTAAGGACTCCTTACAATTCAAATTGTGCTCCTAAAGCCCACACCAAGCCGTGTCGTCTTCATCACAGTAGTTTTCTCGCCCACGATCGATCGCCTTGCACCTCCAACGCCGTGCGTCCATCGTAGCCAATTGTACTTTAAAGATTCAACCTCAAACTTATGGGCCTCAGCTTGCCGACGAATTGCAATAAGCCTCTCTCTGATGTCCTGCGTGCATGAATGCTCAAATCAACCTTAGTTAGTTAGCTGGAAATTGTGTACCTTAACTTACTTTAACCGTAATACAAGTAATTTCATAACCCTTGAGAAGACACTAAGATGTACATGTATAAATTTGGTACCTTTCGGTATTTCAGATACTACAAGTACCAAATATTACACTAAATTAAATTTTTGGTAACTCTCGACACCCTCTCAAGAAAACTGTAAAAATGCTCGATTGTAACTAAACTTACCTCGATTGGAGCTATGGCAGGTAGCGGCGGCGCGAGCCAGATGTAGCCATCATCGTCGTCGTTCCAGCTGGCTCGTGGAGGCAGCCACTCAATCGCCTCCGACGTGCCGTCCTCGAATCTGTACCTGAACACGCGGCGCACACCGTTCACTCGCCGCCCCGCCGTCGTAAAACCCCTCCACCCGTGGACAAAATAGGCGCACCCGCCGCCGCCGGCCAGATCCACGGCGTCGACGGCGAGGCTGGTCGGCCCTCCAAGGAACAGCACGCGGTCGGCCATGCTCCGGCCGTCCCTCCTCACCCACCTCATTCTTCCGCCGCCGTGGTGCTCGAGCGCGTGCACCGACACCGAGAACACGCCGGAGACAGTGACATGGCAGCGATCCCGCACGTCGCGGTAGCTGTCGGCGGTGACGTGGACGACCGCCCAGAGCAGCTCGCCGCGGGACTCGATGACGTGGCTGGATTGGACCTCCTTGTCCCGTTCGGTCAGCGTGCGGCACCACATCTTGGTTTCGCCGGCGGCGGCGACCGTCACGACGCACCAATGCCTTTGCCCGTGCAGCAGCAACCTGCCGTCGTCGCTATACACGACGCGATTGACGCGACATAGCTTCGCGACATGCCTATCGACGAGCGTCCATGCCTCGTCGCCGGGACGGAGAACGGCGGCGTGGAAGTCGGCGTGGCGAAAGGAGTACAGAACGATGGCGCCGGCGTTGGAGACGATGCAGCGGGCGCGCTTCACCCACTTCCCCATCCCATCAGGAAAAGGAGGCAGATGGATTGGGGTCGATCCACCGGGAACAAGAGCGAGAGGGTAGAGGAGGCTAAGCTTCTCGTCGTTGTCGACGCCGGCGAGAGGGTAGAGGAATCTAGGATCGTCGCCGTGGACGACAGTGACGCCGGCGATGACTAGCTTCTTGTCAGGAACAGACAATGTTGGAGTGGGGCCATAGCGGATGGACTTGGAGAAGACGGATCGGGCGGTGCGATTGCGGTTGGCGTTGAGTGGGGAGAGGAGCCATGGGAGGAAGACGGGGGGATGATACGCGCCGGCGCTGCGCCACGAGGTGCAGACGGCGTGGAAGCGGACGAAGTCGGCGTTTGAGTGGATGTGACGAGAGATTTCGGCGAGGAGATCGGCCCAACAAGGTGAGAGGATCGTCGAATTACAGCAGATTAATCCGATCGATTAACGCATGCACGCGCGCGCGGTGCAGGAATTAATCACGAACGCACGACGTACGCAAATTGAACCTGCCACACACCACCACGTACACGTACGGTTTCGTGTTTCATCGATCGGTCGGGGTTAATTGTTGCTTCGTTTCCGATTCTGCTGCTTCGTGAGACGTTGATCGATCGGGACTCCTTTCGCCGCCATCAACTTGTGGGTTGGTCGATCTGTTACCACGTCCGTCGATTTGCTGCTACCCACACCACGTCAGTTAACGTACCTCGATGGTGGGATGTATGGATACCAGATGCAGCCGTTGTTATTGCTCCATTCGGCTTGTGGAGGTAGCCGCTCCACAACCTCTGATTTACCATCGTTGAAGCTGTACTTGAACACGCCTCCTCGTCGCCCAACTCCACCCATCCGCCGCCGTCCATGGCGAAGCTGGTCGGCTGCCCGAGGAACAGTGCGCGGTCGCCGCCGCCCATGTTACGGCGCCTCACCCAGCCGCCGCCGTCGAGCGTGTACACCGACACCGACAACGCGCATTTTCATTCGGTTGGAGCATTTTCAAAGGAAAGGGGAGGAGCCGGGCGTCAAAAGGACTTCGGCCCGTTGGCCATCCCGGCCTTAATTCTCCAAATAGATTTTTTGGGCCCATTAGCATTATTTGGTCACCTGTTTGGTTTGTTACCAACAAAGATTGTAAAAAAGGGTTGGTAGTGCCATGTGAACTTGGGAGATTGGATTGGTTCAATCGTACCAACATAATCCTTGACAAATATTATTTTTTGATCAAAAATATTACCAGGCCTTGCCTAGTAGTTATATATTAAAAAAATCCTTGACAAATATTGGTAAGATATAAATAAGATAACAGCACAACCAGTTGTTAGAAATTAGTAGGAGACACTTGTGTAAAAAAAAAGTGAAAATCTTGATAGCTTAACTATATCCCAAGTGAATGAGTTTACATTTACAATGCAGTATCTAACACCCTCGTAAGTTTGCACAGGCATCAACAATTTCGCCGAACATCTACAGCAGTAAGAAAGCAAAGCAAAACAAAAACCTCACATTTCCACCACCTCTCCTTTTTCTAAATGGCGTGTACTTCAATCTGTATAGATATGACACAACTATATCAGAGGTTCAGATAGCTCCATCTCGTTGGAGGTTTGCTCTGTCTCTGTAGGTGGCAATTGCACATAGTTCAGTCCCAACCATTGCCATGGCCAGCACATATACCTATGACCGTTGCGATTGCTCGAGCCCGTTCTGTTGTCTGACTCTTCAAGCTGCCTATTGATCTCTTCCAGTCTTTCTCGCAACCTGGTAGATCTCATATCCGCTAGTTTTAATGACTTCTCTGCAGCGTCACGTGCCGCCATTGCTGCAGTCGCTGTCTCTTCCTTAAACTTCAGTTTGTTCTCTAGCTCCAGCATTGCTTGTTTCGCTTCATCCAATTCCTTATGAAGTGACGATATCTGTGCAACAAAGCATAATCACAAGGAAAAATCAGCTATCAATTCAAGATAAGCTCTAGAATCTCAATAGGCCGATATTAAAAGCAAAAGGGATCCAATGGCGCTCTATAACAAGGTGAACTAATAGATTGCTATACCCTTCACAGGTAATGCAAACACTGCAACAGGTCACAGCTACATCTACTTCCACCACTGATAGCATATAAGCCCTAATTGGTAGCTACAGCTATTACACATACCAATAACTCATGCATAGGCATCTAATTTGTTTTCCTGAAGATTCAACAATCGATGGCCATAACCCACCTGAAAATATAAGGGTTGATGTTTATCAACTAATACTTATTTGGTTTTTAATATAATCAAGGCAATGAGGCCATATCTTTAACCCAAAACTGGAACAATGCAATCTAAGAGTATCCTTAATTTCCATGCCCTAACAAAAAATAGGTCATATAGAAGCGTTCATTAATGATGACAACTGAATGCGCCGCACAGCCATAGGTCCATAATAATTCCAGCATGGATCTTCACTAGAATATTAAGCAGGTTTCAAACATCACTACACCTTGGAAAACGACAGAGCCCTTCTAAATTCCAAACTCACATTGGCGTACTAATGGTGTTTTCAATAAGTTGCACAACAGACACGTGCATGAGATTCCAATCGCTTCAAGGAACATAAGAACAGCTGAAACAAAACTAGCATATTATCTCCTTTTCTACACTTCATGACTAATTGCTATCAGCACACCAAAAAGAAGCCGCGACATAGCAGATGGTAGTTTTACGTTGATAGACAAAACAAGTTTCCCATGCTATTATCCTCCAAAAGAAATATTTATATTTATAATGTTATAACAGTGATGCAAGATGATTAATATGGACTGAGTTATATCTTTTGTAATGCAACTTATGAAAATGCTAAGAATACAGAAGCAAGTTTGTAACAAAGTACCTGAGTTTCAAACTCTTGCTCAATTGCTTTGCCGGCTTCAGCTTCTTCCTCTGCTGCCATCTTCCATCTTTTGATCTCCTCTTCAGCAGCTTGTACATCCATCATCAGACCCTCAACCTTAGGAGTGTACCATTCATGGTTAGTCATTGATATGCATCAGCATAATATGCTTGCGAAAACTAGTCAACCTAAAAAAATCCAAAGTAGAAAATTACACTTTCATTTGCCACCCTTTCCTTCTCTTCAAGATGCTTTATTTGCTTCCTTAACTGAAGCATCTCTTTTTCTTGCCCTTCCAGTCTTGTTCGAAGTAGACCAGACTCAGCCCTTGAAACAAGCAAAACACATAATCAGGATAGTTTTAAAAAGTACTTCTTATTAGAATCAGTGCACAGGCTGGAATAAAGATTGGTTCAAAAAAGAATTGCAGTAGGTGATAAGTGATAGCATTAGCATATTGAGACCAAATGGTTCATTGCAAATCATATATTTTTGTTTCTTACACTGAACTTCAAAAAACAAATGCTTCAGACCACATGGCTAATTCACAGAAAAAGTAATGTCATGGTCCTTTGAAACTCTTTGTTGTCACTAAGTTCAACAGGCAGCAACAGTGGCAACACAATCAAGGGAAAACAGAAAGTATAAGAAGTGAGGCTCCTGCTACACCTAAAACCAGAGCTATGCTGCGCTGGATGTATATATTAGAACAAATATTCATCAGTTAAGGTAGCTACCTTAGTGCTTCAACAAGATGTTGCAGCTCGATAATCTTAACTTGGGACTCCTTCATGCTGTTCCCCAATGCCCCTGCCTGCAGCATTGAGTGCACGATATAGATAATTCAGTATACCAGATTGAGTGGTCCATGAACTTGCAACATTATAACATTACAGAGAACTTAGATCTTACAAGGGTATAGACTTCATCCTTCTCCATGCTCCCTGGCCGGTGCACCCTGCGATCTTTGAGCCCAACCTCAATTCCAGCCTCCCTTAACCCATCCTCGGCAACCTTGAGCGCCTCGCTGGAGTTCGACTGCAGCGCGCTACGGAGCAACACCCCAATGTGCTCTTTCTCCTTCATTAGCTCATCCACC
The DNA here is from genome assembly GCA_000325765.3 of Leersia perrieri. NCBI lineage: Eukaryota > Viridiplantae > Streptophyta > Magnoliopsida > Poales > Poaceae > Leersia > Leersia perrieri. Next base: position 15,193,483 of record CM002487.1, read on the forward strand.
CTCGCTTCCAATTCCCTCACCCTGCTTTCCCTCTTATCAACCCATGCCCCAACCTTGTGAAAGGCGGTGGTGGCGAGATCAAACGCCATCTTGGTCCCTTCCAGGGACACCTTGAGGCTCTCCTCCACGTCCGTCTCCTTCCAGACGAACACCGAGTCAGAGAGCGCGCTCGCGGCGTCCTCGTCCACAAGCTTAACCACCTCCCGTATCTCGTCGTACACCTTGGAGGCGCACCCGATCTGCTCGGCGAGCACGGGCCTCTGCGCGTCTAGCTTGGATTCCAACGATTTGAGCTTGTCACGGAGATCGGAGATCTCAGCTTCCTTCTCAGACAAGGATTTCGAGAGGGACTCGCAATCGGATGACCTGGAAGCGAGGGACGCCTCGAGCTCGGAGACCTCGATGGCGATCTGGTAGTTGCGATGCTCCATCTGCTCCCTTGCCCGGTCGCGGTCGCGGTTGGCGGCGTCGATCTGGGAGAGGAGTTCGTCGACGATGTCGTTGGCGCGCTTGAGGACGCCGTAGGCGAGGGCGGGGAGGCCGGAGGAGTACTTCTGCGAGGTGGGGAGCGGCGCGGGTGAGGCGGATGCGGAGGGGGAGGCCTTGGCGGAGATCCTGTCGAAGCCGGAGGTGAGCATGGAGGAGGCGGTGGAGGCCTCGGCCTGGAGCGCGGCGAGGGAGCGGGAGGAGGCGGCGGCGTCGGCGGTGAGGTCGTCGCGCTTGCGGAGGACGTCCTGGGCGAAGGCCTTGAGGCGGCCGTAGCGGGTCTCGGTGTCGGCGAGGGTTTCCTCCGCCGCGCGGCGCAGGCGGCTCTCCTCCTCCAGCCTCGCCTCCAGCTCGCGCACGCGCTGCCCGTCGCCGTCATGGGGTTGGGCGGCGGCGGGGGGAGGCGGCGGTGGGAGAGGGTCCTCGTCGACGTCGGAGAGGACGGCGTCGTCGTCGCCGTCGTCTGCCATGATCGATTCGGGGATGAATGGATGGATCTGTCTCGACTCTCGCCTCGCCGGCTGGGGTTAGTTTGGACTCACTTGGCGTCTGGATCGGACCGACCGATGCGACCGACGCCGACGCGGCTCAAGGGTTGGGTTGCGTGTAAACGTGGCAGTTTCCGTTTCTTGGTGTGGGCTGACCCGGTTAGTACTTTTGCTGCTACCAAACATATGTTCAGTAATTTTGCCTGCCGGTTTGCTAAAAGTAAAGCAGTAGTTACCAGATGAATTTCAGCAGATCAGTATTTCTAGAAGTCAATGCATAACGTCAGCTTGATGCCTTGATGGCTTCAACAGCCTGAGAACATTGGCTTGAGATCGGCTCAGTTTTTTTCTTCTTAATCTCATTTGTGTTCGGTCTTTATAACCGGCATAGAAAATCTATGACAGGGATTCTACGCACTAAAAAACCAGTCATATATATAGCACAACTTCCAATTTAATTGATGAAACAGTAGCTGAAAAGTAGGAAAATTACAATCATCATATATACTCCAACTAAGCCAAGTCTAAGTGCAAAAGCCCAAAAGACAACAGATTTGAAGCCTAATTTATGACTAGTAACTTACATGCGCTAACCCTATGACATTATTTGATGTTGGAAATCAAATAATTAAAAGACGGTACATGTCTCTACAATCAAGCCAAAATCAAGATTCACTGAATAAGGGGTGGAGGGAGTTATTATATTGTTAATAATTATTTCTTTAATAAGCATGTGCCATTTTAGTTTAAAGCCAAAATGTGCCCTACCAATTTGTTGATAACTTAAATAGTAATTTGGTAACGTTTGGTTTGCCACCAAAATATGCCAATTACACACAAAAGTTGCTAAAAAATTTGGCGCTACCAAAATTTGCCAAGGTTTTAGCATTGGTAACATTTGGCATGGTTGCAAACTAAACAAGTCCTATATCTATTTCCAGATGTGCTTAAGGTAAAGCTGAAATGAGCTTAACTAAACAAATTAAGTACCTTGGTGGCAAATAAAATTTGGAAAGACAGCATCCCTGACTACATTAAGAGTGGAGATCAACTGAAAGGATATTATCATGATATCATGGAAATTGCCACCAAATCAAAGTCACAAATACGGCTTCCATAACCAACATATTGACCAAAAAAAATGCTCTAGGAGACCGTGCGCTCAAATTCAAAACTATGACCTTTCTGCACATTGATAGATCATTATACGACGTGATTTTCCAGCTCTTCGACAGTTTATCAATACATGAACTCTGCTTCTCCTTCTAGATATTACCGGCAAAACCCAGAACAAGATTAATTTGGAACACAAAAATTACAATATAGTTTACATGTATTTTTGTAAAGGTTAAAAGCATAAACCTTATGCCCGTACAGAAGCATACAACTCTGATCTGAAAGTCACAATATCGAATAACAATTTATTTGGTCAGTTTATCCTTGCAAATGCAAGTTCTGTACAATAAGACTCTCTCTTCTTCCTATTCCTCGAAAATCACATATATTCGTCCTTGCTCCCATGTGCAAGATTTACCAATGCTGAAAAACAGACTCCCAACACTTGAAGATTTACTGACAAATGAATGTCCGTACTGAAAACAATGCTTAGTTGATGCATTAGTATCAAAGTAAGTATTGTTTACCAATCAATCATATACTGCCAATGATACTCGAGTTGATGACATATGTAGTATAAATACATTCATATACAAGTTGGCCCATGATACATGGTTATATTTAGGTGATATAAGTAGCAATTGGCCGGTCCAACATCCTTCTAGATAATAGCCAACAGGAATGGCCCATAAAACTGACAACCGCCATGGAAAATATGTATCATGAAGCATATAAAAATCCTACTCTATCTACATAAACATATAGAGAGCATTTGATATTTCTTTGATCTACACCAACCAGAAATAGATCATCACTGTTGTAACTGAATACACCAACCAGGTTGAGGTGGAACTAAATGAAAAATGGGCCAAAATCCTTTTCAAATTTAAAAGCCTACACACTTGAGCTTGTTCACTAATAGCCTGATAGCAAATGGTTTATACTCAATATGAGCCATTATTTAGAGGTAGCTTGCATCACGATGTGATGACATGTATGACCAGCGGGCAGTTTGCATGCACAAATGTCAAAAGTTAACTCGAAGTTACCAGTGCAATGTCATGACAGGGTCCAGAAAATCCATCCAACTACTTGATGACTTCAAATAATGAAATAATAACTTTTGGTTGGAACCAGCAGTCTCCCAAGTGTTAAAAAGCAAGTGTCCCCATGAATGGTTTACAAGTATAGAGTTAATAGCTCAGGTTCACACAGAGCATATCAAAATCAATAACCCTGCATAGCCACAGCAAAGGCCTTGAGTATGTTCACAGTCTTAGCACCTAAAAGAAAATAACCAGCAGGTCTACGTTGTAGCAAAAAAGAAGGCCCTGACTGTAGAATAAATCAACTGACGCGAATACCAACAAGATTGTGTTCCCACCCAGAGTGAATAATGCTTACCAGATCTTGATCTGTCTTCTTCTCCAGGCGGCTTATCCATCGCGCGTAGAGAACAAGGCAGCAACAAGCAGTGTTGACGCCGTGGAGTGCAGGGTAGAGGTCTGGGTGCGGCAGCGGAACACCACCATTGTCAGTCTTCTTCTCCTTGTCTGAATCGTATCAGCCAGAACACCACCATTGTCAGCCTTGTCCTTATCTGAATTTGTATCAGCCAGAACACCATTGTCAGTGTTCTTCTCCTTGTCTGAATATGTGTCAGCTGGAACCAGGGCATTATCACCAATAGATCTTAAACTGTCATTGTGAGGCAGCAGATTGAGATCAAGAAGCTTGTTTTGTGTCTGCATCATAGAAGGATGTCTGTGCTCAGGAATGCTGGAACCAACACCACCATGAATGGTCTTTTTATGCTTCTGAATTTGTAGCAATGACACCGAGATCATCAATACGGCTGGAACTGTCGGTCTGTGGCTCATGATCTGAACTGTCACTGAGGAAGAAGAGTGATGATATCAAGCTTCTTGTCTTGCCTCTGCATCACAGAAGGATCTCTGTCGCCAGGAACATTGGCAGCGGGATCTGATTTCACTTCACTTGTTTGTTGGCTTTGATGGAGTCCCTGGTTCATCAGCAATATCACCCCGAGCATAATCAGGATCTGGATACTTCACATGTTGTTCTGGCAACATCTGGTCTTTGGCTGTTCTCTTTTGCCTAGTTACATGAAAACCCCAATAAAACGTTTGTGCCACGCTGATCGTTGCCTCAAGTTTCTGTTTGCGTATGCAGATTCAGATTGTCCTTGCACTACAGCTCATGCTGTTTACAAGAGCGTTCACTCGCGAAGAAATTCTGACATAAACTGCACTGCAGCTCAACCGGATTGTTCTCAGGGAGTTTTGAGCAGAGGCACTCATGCTCTTTCAAATTACTTCTTCTGTCGAAGTCCTCTCCACAAAACTGGCATTCAGAAGCCATTTCTGGATCACAGCAAGGCCGCATCGCATTAAGTAATTAAACATTATGGAGAAGGATAATTAAAACAAGTTAGTAATTCAAGCATTAACTTGCAAAATGCAACTATTACCATGTGATCAATGAAGAAAGACAAGAACTAATTGGATTCTCTCAAGGTAACAATATGGTGAAAGAAATGGACCAGCAGGAACTCACAGAACCAAGCCAAATTCTTGGCTGATGGCAAAATATTTCTTGCCATCAACAAAACAACTCAAGAACTGAAGTGACATGAAGATGAAGTGACATCGTAGAATAATTAACTAACCTAGAGCTAGAAAGTTGTAATCACCAGGAGCTCCTACCACTATTTATTGCTTTATTCGTTCGGTGCGGGATTAAAGAATGCAAAGAGGGAGAGGACCGCGATCTCGACCCGTTGTTTCTGTTTTGATGGGGGATGGGAAGATTTGGTCACAGCATGACTGTGAGATCTTGGTACTCCTATTTGTTCAACTATAGAACTATAGGGTAGATATAATGCTATAAATGACCTCGTAATCACAACCTTCATGCAATTTCTGCAGAATTAGTAACATTATTTCCGCCTAAAGCCAGATGTTCAGTTCACGCTACATCAACAAAGAATTCACTCTAACTAGAATAATTGCAAGTAGGAACTGAAACCACCAACCATGGTGCGCAGCAATTAAGTCAGATGGTTGAATTAGAAAAAATTGCAGAGATAAGGACATTCCCGAGCACTAGATTGTGAGATACCTCAGGAATCTGCTTGAGACGGACGAGCACCCGATCGGACTGCGGCGCGGTCAACAACAAACACCACAGTTAACCAATCAAACGTCAGAACCCTATCCCCCAAACTAAACTATACCCTGGAACCAGAACCCAACCCACCTCCCTACATCTCTAGGCTGGACACCGGAAACGCACGCACTTACCTTACAAGGGTCATACTTGGAGAGAAGAGGCGGCGCGGCGACCGGTGCCGGCGACGAGCGGCCTGCGGCTGCCGGTCCCGGCGGCGGCGGGGAGGGAAGGGGCCATTTGGGGACAATGGGCAACCGAGAACCAGAGGGTTCTAGAAGGAGAGGGCTCGGTCGTCTCAGGGTTCGCTTCTTTCCCTTCTCCATGCTTCCGGAGAAGCGAATAGAATGTGTAGTGCGGGTTCCTACCTACTGGGCCGAAAATTTGCAAACTTGGGCCTCCAAACTTGGCTAGTTCATCGGCGTCCTTTAAAGCCGCAAATCCCCGGCGTTGAACCCATTAAACCAATTGCGCGCTTAAGTAACCCGTCCTCTTCTCCGAGGGCGAGCACCGACGACCGCTGTTCATCGACGTGATCGAGAATCGATCAGGCGACGCGCCGCCGACAATCGAGCAAGAAAAGGGACGGGCCAAGAATAGGAGGAGGCCAGTCATCGCAGACCCACCCATTGAGGCCGATGGACGACATGGATGTGCGGTGCGGCATCCGAGCCTGAAGCAGCAGCGGCTCCGCGCCTCTGCCGATGCCGCCAAGACCAACGCCCTCCCCTCCACCGCCACCAAGAACGACGACGAGGTTCCCCCGGTTCCCGACGCCGCCAACAAACGCCCTCTCCCCACCGCCGCCGCCGCCTCCGCCTCCAAGAACATCGGCGAGGAGCGCGACGTCCCCGCCGCCACCGCCAAGAACGACGGCGTGAAGCGCGGCGTCCCCGCCGACGCAGCCAAGAACGACGGCGAGGATTTCGGCGTTCCCGCCGCCGCCGTCAAGAACGTCGGCGAGAAGCGTGAACTCCCCGCCGCCGCCTCCAAGAACGT
>CM002487.1:15199860-15227057 GCA_000325765.3 Leersia perrieri
CCGCCAAGATCGGCGGCGAGAAGCGCGGCGTCCTCGCCGACGCCTCCAAGAACGACGGCGATGAGCGCGGCGTTCCCGCCGCCGCCGCCAAGATCGGCGGCGAGGAGCGCGTCGTCCCCGCCGCCGCCGAGAACAATGCGGGGAGGCCACTCCAGGGCGCGGGACCGGTGGTGGAGGAGGAGGAGGAAAAGGCCGTCGAGGAGCCACCCCTTTTGCTGCAAGAAGATGCCGTGGACGACGACGATTGGCTGCAGCCACCCCTGCAAAAAGAAGACCAACATTCATTGTTCCTCGGTTACAATGCCACTATGTGTCTTTCAACCAAAGACTATCCCATGTTGAAGCCAAACTGTGCCTACATCACTGATGACTCGCTCGAGTATGTCAATAATTATCCGAATAGCTGGCGAGAAATTGGCATTTGGGACATGGAAACCAACAAATTGCAAAGCTTAGCGTGTGTCGAGACTTCACTTCCATGGCTGAATTGGCCATCCCCGCTTTGGATAAAACCATCCCTTTTCTAGCTATCACTGTACTTAAGTCACTGAAGCCCTTGTAAGTTCTGTTTCAGATAGTCATGAAGCCCTTGTAAGTCATTAAAAAAAAAAGCCCTTATCAACTACTTTGACATCATGTTAATGCTCAATTCTAATGATTTCTTATTAATCTATACATTATGTTAATCGGCATGAATCCTCTACCACTGTTCCAGTAAAACACTGGTGCATTGCAACGGGTCGAATTAAATTCATCGTAAGGTTATTACAGTATAGACAATAATTTTTGCATTATTTAATATAACACCATCAATGTTTGGCTTCATTTTACAAGAAAATAATAAATTTATACATGATAAATTTTGCATTATTTAATTTTTCTTAATATAACTCCACCAATGTTTTGGCTTTGTTTTAAAAGAAAATAAAAAATTCATAAAATTACTTCAAACAAATTAAAGAACATGCTAAAGATAGCATTGGAAAAACAATATCTAGAAAAGTCTCTCGGAGATAGCAAAAGGAATTTTCACATGGCATGTATCTTCCTATAACGCCCCGACCCTCCTGGGTTGGGCCCGTTAACACGTGACAACCCTATAGAACATTTAGACTCTCCTCATAGACCAATATTAGTTTTTTTTCTACATACTTTGTGCTCATTCGTGTGCATCTGGGAAGAACTTCCCAATCGTCCCCCCATCCCGAAAATGCTCCGGACCAAGCACGCTTAACCCCGGAGTTTGTCTTTTCTATGCGCTTTTTGCTCACCCATGCGCATCCGGGAAGAACTTCTGAATCAGTCATCCATCCCGAAATTGATCCCGGCCAAGCACGCTTAGCCTTGGAGTTTTCTCGAGCTGAACTTCCAAAAAAGAAGTTGCAACTTGTTGATATAAGTATTATATTAATCCTATTAAGTCCAACAGGGTGTCACACTTCCCCTTCGTCTAGTTTTTTCTTCAAAATTTTCAATCTAAGTAGTTCGGTTAAGATGATTCATGTGGTTTGTTATGGGAAGGTACCGGTGCATTGAAACGGGTGAATGGTGATTGAAGAGCTTAAGTATTTTTTTTCTCAACAATACATGTCTCGGTGCAAACGAGCAAATAGAAAAGAAAAAAAAAGGGGGGGGATAAACAAACCCCCTGTGTCTGTTAAAATATCCAGAAATAAAGATGTACCACAAGATACTCCTACTACACATCACAATATGCCCAAAAAGGTTAAAAAGGCCAAAAGCAGAATTAATTTGATGATCACTTAAAACGCTAATCAATGCGCTCACATAATCACACATTTGCCGGGAGCTAACCCCTTTGAGCATCAGAATAACTGAATAAGCTCACGCGGCAGCAATCACAGCGAGCACACAAAGGGGTCAGGACGTTGCATGCCCCGTAGGACCTCAGCTGAATAATTTAGTTGTTTTTTATAAAAACAACAATTTTTTTTAAAATAAACCATTTAATAGTTTGGAAAACATACGTGTGAAAAAAGAGTTAAAACATCGTATGTTTTAGAATGCATTGGTTTGGACATGCATATTGAACGCAGCCCGAATCGAGCGGGCCAACAACGCGAGGAAACGGAAAGCGATGTATCACACGTGGACTATGGAGACGGATGTAAAAGAGGTAAGGCAGAAAGATGTCACATTTATCTTCAATTTTTATAATAGATATAGATATAGATACAGATGTTTAAACGTCCACATCGTGAGTTCGTGACGGATGGGAACTAAACAGAGCCTTAACTAATTTATTACAACTTGCAAGTACAGTACAGAACAAGGTAGTAGAGTCCATAACACAAAACAAGTCTCCTACAACGGCAATACTCTTAAAAAATAAAATATAAAATTCAAATCATGCAAGAGCGACCGATCCAATCTCATTTCGCATCAAGAAAAAAATATTTTACTTCCTGCTGTTAGGCCTGCTTGGGCCTTAAACTAGTTGGGCCTCTTTAATTTCATTTTTTCCTCATCTTCCACCACCGCCGAGAGATCCCTTCGCCTTCGCCGTCGCCGGAGAATGGCCGCCGCCGCCGAACTCGCCGCCGCGCTGGTGCCCTCCTGGAGCGCGGTGCGTCTCTCCTCCCTCGTCCCGCATCTATCCATCCATCTATCTATCGGAACCCCCTGGTTTGGAATTCTCTTAGCAGCAACTCTGCTCCATTCTCTGCATTCAGGTCGTGGTGCTCTTCTCCTACCTAGGTTACCTCACCGCCGCCGGCGCCATCCTCCCGGGGAAGCTCGTCCCCGGAGCCGTCCTCCCGGACTCCTCCCGCCTCCACTACCGCTGCAATGGTACCGCCGCTGCTGCACTAGCTATACGGGGATACGGCCGATTTCTAGCTCATGCCTGTGTGCGTGTCACTGCAGGTTTGCTCTCCCTCCTCCTGCTCCTGGGGCTCTCTTCGCTCGGTGTCTACATGGGATGGATGTCCCCTACGGTGAGTGAGCTTTCAGTTGATCCCTTGAAGTGGTATTTGTAGCTTGGACATGTATCCACAAGTGTCCCTTTCGTTCTGGTGATGTGCGACTAGTTCCTTATCAATTGACCGTTTGCTTATGCTTGCAGGTCATAGCTGACCGTGGAATCGAGCTGCTGTCTACCACCTTCATTTTTAGTGTTATTGTAGGTGGCATCACTCACCTCATCTCCCTACTTCTTTCATATGTATTTGTTAATGAAGAGACAGACGTAATTAGGTGCGAAACAGACAATCTAAGTTTAACCACCGAAGAAGTGTATCAAATTCAGAAGAAAAACAAATTGACCTACCAATATGTTTGATTTGTCCCCTGTTCTAGCCCCAATTACTGCCTCTATGATTTGCTACTGCTCAAATTTAGCAATAGCTATTTTGATCGACTCATTTTGCGCTCTTGTATTTCAGGTTACTTTCTTACTGTATTCTTCAGGATTGAGGTCCCGTCATAAAAGTTCTTCCTTGAAACCGCATGTCAGTGGAAGCTTCATACAAGATTGGTACTTCTAAGAAACTCTATATGTTATTGTATAAAAACCATAATGAGTGAGAATTAATGTCTAGCATCTCTTTTGCTCTCCGGATATTTCATCAGTTCTTGCCATTATAACTTCAAGATTTACCAATTAGAAGCTTTTATGTCTCATTTTCAACTAGTCATCTTTAAAAATCCAGGAAACTAGCCTCTTTATTTGTAATTGCTATGTTGATCTCTTTGTGTACTAGGTGGTTGGGAGTGCAGCTCAATCCTCATTTCATGGGAGTTGACCTCAAGTATGTCAGCAATGTCTTATCTTCTTGCTTGATTCTGGATGTGATGTTCAAATATGTGAATAGCAGAATGATTGTTGTTAGAACTGTTCTATTGACCCATTGCTTCTAGCGCAAGTGCTTTATTTCCTATAATTTTTATGCACTGACAAAATGATTAGTTCTATAATATTGTCATCAAATTATTTGATGCATATAGCCTATGCACAATGCCAAGTTGGTTCGATTGGAACTCTTGTTTATCGTGCAGTTGACTGGTTCCAAAAGAGGAAGTAGTGTTGTTGATCGCATAAGCTCTTCAAGAATGTTAGGGTCTGCTGAAACATGAGTTCGCCCAGTCAGAGCTTTTCGTTTTGTTCCACTTTATCCATAATAATAAGGCATGGGTTTAGATATGCTACATAACATTTTCTATTCTTTTTTTGTTCATCATCTAGGAAATTCGTGAAACTATTCGTGGTGAGCTTTTTTTACGGCAAATTTGTGGTTTTGGGGATACTGAGTAGCGTGGTGTATAAACTTGATATTCATAGCTAACTAATTTTCTCTTTTCTCAAGCTGTTCCTATTACAGACAATTAATAATTGAAGGAAACTAGAATGCCTATGATGATTTTTTTTTCTTTTCATCGTGCTTGCAGATTCTTTTTTGTGAGGGCTGGGATGATGGCATGGTTATTTATCAACCTATCTTTGTTTGCAAAGAGCTACCTAGCTGGTTCAGCCAATCTTTCAGTCATTCTCTACCAATTCTTTTGTGCGGTATTGGACATAGCCATCTTCTTTTGATCATCATATACTCCATTGTTCATGATACTAGTTATATTTCTTCATGCAGTGGTATATTATAGATTACTTCGTTCATGAAGAATTCATGACCTCAACGTAAGTATTCCATTTGTCCTTTAATATAAAGATAGTGAATATCAATTCAGGGTGCCTGAATGATTATCTGAAGTGCACATGACGAAAAGCAAGGAAAAAGTTCATACCTCATTGTTTTTTCCTATAGCTGATATTTCTTGATATTTCCATAATTATTTCCAGATGGGACATTATTGCGGAAAGACTGGGCTTCATGCTGGTTTTTGGTGATCTAGTGTTCATTCCCTTTACCTTCACCATTCAGGTGTGCATCACATTTTTTTTTATACCTTTAATTAATTCCCAAGCTTTTTTACGTTTACAAGTCAAAGTAAAAGCATGCATGCCTCTTACTGTCTTACATTAAAGTCTGGTGGTTGACATTGAAGATATTAATTAAATTTAATAATGATGATGACCAGGGATGGTGGCTTTTGAGAAACAAAGTAGAGCTATCCCTTCTGGCAGCTATTGTTAACTGCTTCGTTTTCGTTATTGGGTACTGTTATAATGCCACCAGAACGTGCTGTTCAATTATATATGATATGCGACCTGTTTTTGCATTCTAATCTCTTTAACCATGTCTTTTTCCGTTGGGCTCACAGCTATCTTGTGTTCAGAGGAGCCAACAAACAAAAACATGTCTTCAAGAAAAACCCTAAAGCTCTTATTTGGGGTAAACCTCCCAAACTTGTCGGCGGAAAGCTGCTCGCATCTGGCTACTGGTAAGATGGATGCATCTTATGGAACTCATGCATGTTTTCTGCTTAATTGGCTGCTTAGTCCATAAATACTGAGTTCTGAAGTGTTTGCTGACTATTCCAATAGCCTAGCATACTAAACTTTTGCTCTAGTCTGCATACCCATTATCTGAAAATTTATTCTCGTGCTGGTGAGTTGTGTAAAAATAGGAAAATACTAGTAAAGAAAATGTAGATGAGTAGGTAAGCAGCTATGAGCTAACACATAAGTTAGAATTCAGTGTATTTAAATGATGTTTATCACAGCTGCGACAAGTTTGGGTAATGTACTATTAATCGACAACTATGTAGTTCTAAAAAAAAACTTTAACGGTTATATTCAGCTATTCAAACTTTGCTCCTTTCTCCATTTATATTATCATGCTTATTGTGTACTCTTTACAAATAACGAACCCCTATTTCATCCAATACAGGGGAATTGCTAGGCACTGTAATTATCTTGGAGATATACTGCTAGCGCTTTCGTTTAGCTTACCTTGTGGAACCAGGTGATGATCTTCCGAGACAAAATCACTTATTCAATTTGATTCTCATAAACATTAAATTTTAAACCTTTTTTGTGCAGTTCGGTGATCCCATACTTCTACCCAACATACCTGTTCATCCTGCTTATATGGAGGGAAAGAAGAGATGAAGCGAGGTGCTCAGAGAAGTACAAGGAGATCTGGGTAGAATATTGCAAGCTTGTGCCTTGGAGGATCTTTCCTTACGTGTATTAAATCCAAAGATTTTGCCCAGCAGTTTGCATCGTCATAGAGTCTAGAGCAGTGTGTCTTTATTAGTCTGTCATTAATCGCGTCTTTGTGATCTCTGAACATGTAAAATTCACCAAGATCCTGCTGTTTCTTTGTAGCCGATATCCATGTTGAATAGTATCAAGTAACATATATTTTGTTGAAAAAGAACAGTGTCTAGCTAGCTGGCTGAACTCTGACGCATGGCGGGCGGTGAGTGAATTTGCAAAGAGCTGAGCAATGGCGACGACTGTAATATCTCTCTTTTTTTTAATACATGGTAATTTTATTAATACAAGAATCATCCTGCCATTAATAAAATTATAAGTTAGTTGTGCGCCAGTGCATTTTTATACAGAAGATAGAGCAAACATAGCCAGTATATCCAGTGCCAGTGCTGCTGCTTCTTGTGTTTATACCACCTTATGAGTATACCGTAATTGTGGACGCGGTTTGCGTACACCCATCCCTAATTTAGTCCCGTATACGTGGCGGCATCTGATTCGTTAATTAGCCGTGTGATTGACTATGCTTTGGAGGGAAAGGGATGAAACGTAATTTTCACAAAAATTGTCAAAGACTGTGAAGCTACCATAGTTGTACTGCACGAACGCACAAACCAACCAAGCTGTGAAGCTATACATGAGTTATAGTAACTACACACCATAGTTACAATATAGTTACACCATAGTTATAATGTAATTATGTATAACTATAGTATATAATATTTGACTAATTTTTCGTCAAAAATATATCGAAATATATATAGGTCATCCCACTCAGTATCTAGCCGGCTAGCCCTCGTTATCAGAAAACATATATAGGTGCCTTCCAGTGCATGTGTTTGGACATTGAAATGAATCTGTACTGTGAGTGCAATTAAAAAGGAACGATCGAGCTGAGACGTACTCCAGTCAGTAAATATACTCAGTTTTTTCGCTGGAAATCAAAATATAAAATTGGCCCCATACATGCATCATCGATCACATACTTGAGTAGAACAAACTAAAATATGTAATGCTATTTAGAAGGACGGTGTTAAACAGCATTGGTCCCCTTGTTTATATTATTTTTTTTACCCGCCCCTTGTTTATATTATTATAGATTATTCGCCGGGCGAGCCCAGGTAGATACAACACAAATTCTACATGTTTGCTGATTGCGAGCTGTCAATTTTTTTAAGGCCTCCTCCAATGATTTGATGGTAGATATCTCCAGCTGTCTAGGACAAAATTCTGATGTGGAGAAGAAAAAAGTAGAAGAGAATAGTCTAAATAAGAGATATGCTATATCACATAATCCAAAAAAATGTAAAAGAAAGGTGTGATACCAACTAATCACTGACGGATCTGCCATGGAGACGGTGGGGACCCGATCGGACCATGGGAGCCCCACGAACCCTCACTAAATTCTTTATGCCATATCTTTATTAGAATGGAGGCTGAAGCTTCTATCTTGTAAGCCCTCACTAAATTTTATGCCATATGAATGGGAGCTGAAGCTTCTATCGTATTAGTTCAGCTCCCACTATTTTTTATTTTTGACTCCGTCCCTGTAACTAATTATATCGAGAAGAGAGATGATGTGTAATAGTATTTTTTTCTCTTGAGATACCATTGGACATGGCCTAATAGCTGGTTGAACTGACTGACAGGTAGTCGATCTGTGTACACGCGTATGAACTCAGCTTAGGCCGGCCGGCAGCTGGCTCATCATGATCGATCAGGCGACGCTGGTGTAGATTGCGCCGGGCATCCGGCCTGGTGGGATGATGACCTCGTTTGCATTGTCGCCGCCCCCAGCGCATGGTGATCGGCGGACGAGTAATCGGTGACACGGACTTTTATTTCTTAAATATTTGACGTCAATAATATTTTTACATATATTTAACCGTTCGTTTTATCAAAAATTTACATAGTTATTAATTCTTTTCGTATCATTTAATTGACTTTCATACATACCTATAGTTTTATATATTTTAATAAAAAAATTAAATAAAACGAACAATTAAACATATATAATAAAATCAACGGTGTCAAATACCTTTTCCTCCGTGAAGGATGGAGGAGGGAGTACAACTGAGTGTATCGGACGTACTCGGTTTAGTTAAAACTCGCAACCTCCGACGGAGTTAATCAGTCAACCCTTCGAATTTGGAGTCGCCGAGCTGCTTCAGCTCCAGTCCCAGCAAGTAGGACCCCGTATGTCCACGTACAGGGGGGGTGTGTCACCCTGGATTCGGCCTTTGTTGCCGTAGGGTGTACCTGGATGGTTCGGCGTGCAGTCCATGGGTAGGAGCAGAGTTGACACTGCACAGGGCACGCATTATTATACATATAAACATGTACACAAACCGAATTGATCGAATACAGAAAAAGGATCCATCAATTATAGCAATAAGAAGGAATATATAACTAAGCTCGACAATCGATCGTCAAGTCACAAGTTAAGCTTAATTAATACTTCCTCCGGACACTAATACTTAATGTTTAGGACAGTTAATTTACATAGAAATTAAGCTAATTTTTTTTGTCCTAAACGGCATCTATAGAAATACGGAGGGAGTAGTTAGGAAGAAGAAGAGGACATTCTTCTTCTTCCAGCGTCTTTCCTGCAGCGATCATGTCATCACCCAACACTTTCATCTAGCCGAAGTACTCGGAGACGCTGAAGCTTCCTTTTTTAGTCGCCAGGGAGATGCGAGTGTTGACAATGCGTGCTCGAGTAGGAGACGTCAGAGATTGCATTCCAAGCTCCAGCAGCGGTCGCACATGAGAAAACCTGCATAAGCACGTCCATGGAGAGTGACAACAGAAGATACCCGAGCATCTGTTGGTCAGATGTCTCCCATTCTTCATATGATAGATTCGTTGTCTTGGTCGTCTTGTCATCTGTGGTGGCGACTAGTTCAGCATCCGGAGCTTTAGCCGTGCCATTGAGGTAGCCCTGAAGTCGGGCTCCTCGCACAGTAGCAATGATCTGCGCTTTCCAAAAAGTAAAGTTGCTTTTAGTCAACTTCTATGAAACACGATGCCCTACCAAAAGGTTGTTGTCGCCGGCGGAGTTTGATGACGACGTGCCAACATCCTGAGCGACTAAGGCGATAATTTGGTAGATGGCGGGGCTCTGATACCATGTAACTTAATAGATTGGAAAGCGTTGAACCATTTTCTCGGGCCGCACTATTTATAGATGACAGGAACAACCCCTGTCGTGGTTTACAAGAGATCGAGAGAGATGGAGCCAAACAGAACTCTTGGCTTCATCAGATAGAAAGCAATCTAAACAAACTATGGCTAGATTAGCTCATACTCCCTCTATTTTTGTTATTTGATGTTGGTTAGCTAAAAAATAAGCTAATAGTCTATTGGTCAAGTGTATCTCGTCAGTCGATTAGTCACCAAAATAGACTTCTGACATTCGGTTAAATATTTGATTGACAATCAAATCCAGAAAATTTTGGAACTAAACAAGCCCTGAATTAAAAAATGTTGAGCTCATCGCTATAATGCACATTCTTAGGCTATCATCCGTTAAGCTGCGATAACCATGACACGTTAAAGCTCGTAAATGTTTAAAGTTCTTTACGAAGTTTGGCTAATTTATATAGAAAATCTTATATTTTAATAGTATAAACTACTTTGGCATTTTAATAGTATGTATGCTCCTCACTCGGAGTCGTAGCGTCGTTGGTCGTGGCAAACCAAAATTGACTTGACCTTCTCCCGTGCAATTGCCCACCCAGCCACCTACCACCATCGCGTCTGTCTACTCTCCTCTCCTATCTTGTCATTCTCTTCATTAGCTTAGCTTTTGGGATTCAGAGCCGAGCTATCCATCCTCGCCGTCGCCGCCATGGAAACCGCCTCCTCGCCGGCGCCGCGCCGCCCCGCCCAGATCCGCAGATCCACCGCCCGCCCGCCCCCGCCATCCGCCACCCCCTTCTCCCGCGCCGACTGGCAAACCACCTGCGCCGCCATCCTCTCCAATTCCAATTCCCCTGCCCCGCGGGTGAACGGCGACACCAACTCCAATCCCGCCCTCGCCGCCGCCGCGCCGCCGCCGCCGGCGGAGCTGGATCTACTCCCGGTCTCCAACCTCCCCCGCCCTCTCAGCATCACCGACCTCTCGCCGGCGCCGATGCACGGGAGCCAGCTCCGCGTCGCCTACCAGGGCGTCCCCGGCGCGTACAGCGAGGCCGCCGCCGCCAAGGCGTACCCGTCGTGCGACGCCATCCCCTGCGACCAGTTCGAGGTGGCGTTCCAGGCGGTGGAGCTTTGGATCGCCGACCGCGCCGTGCTCCCCGTCGAGAACTCCCTCGGCGGCAGCATCCACCGCAACTACGACCTCCTCCTCCGCCACCGCCTCCACATCGTCGGCGAGGTCCAGCTCCCCGTCCACCACTGCCTCCTCGCCCTCCCCGGCGTCCGTAGGGAGCTCCTCACCCGCGTCATCTCCCACCCTCAGGCTCTCGCCCAGTGCGAGCTCACCCTCAACGCCATGGGTCTCAACGTTGCCCGCGAGGCGTTCGATGACACCGCCGCCGCCGCCGAGCACGTCGCCGCCGCGGGGCTCCGTGACACCGCCGCCATCGCCTCCGCCCGCGCCGCTGATCTCTACGGCCTCCACGTCCTCGCCGATGGCATCCAGGACGACGCCGGTAATGTCACACGGTTCGTGATGCTGGCGAGGGAGCCAATCATCCCGCGCACCGACCGGCCGTTCAAGACCTCCATCGTCTTCGCGCACGACGGCGAGGGGACTTCCGTGCTGTTCAAGGTGCTCTCGGCGTTCGCGTTCCGTGGCATCAGCCTCACCAAGATCGAGAGCCGGCCGCACCGGCACCGGCCGATTAGGCTCGTCGACGACGCCAACGTCGGCACGGCCAAGCACTTCGAGTACATGTTCTACATCGATTTCCAGGCGTCCATGGCGGAGGTCAGGGCGCAGAACGCGCTCGCCGAGATCCAGGAGTTCACCTCCTTCCTCCGGGTGCTCGGAAGCTACCCCATGGACATGACGCCATGGGATTCCAATTCCACCTCTTCCACATCCGCCGCCCGCCGCAACAACAACACCACCAGCAGCTGATGATGATCGATGAGCAGTTCAGTTATTGGCTTGCAAGGAATGATCAAATTTTGTTGGTTAATTGTTTCGTTCTTTTCAGTTCTTCCTTCACTTGCTAGCTTCTGGTCTGCTGCTGCTGCTGTCATTTTTTTTTTCTTGTTTCTAACCCCATTCAATTTTTGTGACCAAAATTGGAGAAATTGGGGGTATGTTTGCTTGCGGTTACAAACAGATGTATGTACATGATGATGCATCTTGGAGTTGGAATTGGACAGCTAGATGGAGTTTGCCTGAAACCATCAAAACAACCACCACATTTCTGCTGTCCTGTGATACTGTCTGCTCGGCAATGTTCCGCATAATTGCTCTTCTTGTTGCCGAGAAAGTGAATGAATTCTTGTGTCATCTGGTGAGGTCTCAAGCTGCTTGGACAGTTTGGTATCACACGAAGGAAGGAACAAACATCCATGGCAGCACGTAAGGTGGATATTTGATGGGAGGAACGGGACCGATTTTTGATAGGGATGGATGTTGTTGGTTAGAGGCGAGGTGTAGCTAGCGGTGGTTGGTTGGTTCGCTGGGTCTGACCGACAGAGGCACCAAGCATCCGTAACCACAAGTCCATGAGGACCATAACTAGCTAGCGGTAGGTGCCGTGCCGTTCAACGGTTGCTGCTTGTTGCAATAATCTTATCTTCTTGCTGTTGCAAACAACCAAAGTCTAAGGCACTACAGGTGGAATCCCTCGGCTTCCATAATTCTTAATGTTTTAGATAAGAATTAAATCAAACTATCAAATTTTGATTATAAATAACTTTTAAAATATTTAGTTTAAAATCTTAAAAATTGTATACATAGATTTGTATTCGAAATTAATGATTTTCTAGGATAATCATTTATATTCTAAGTAATGGTTAAAGCTAAACATTAAGAACTATAGAACTGGATAAAATAAAAAAATCCCTTGTTTTTGGCGGGAGGCCAGGGAGACGGCGGTCGGCTTTTCTGCTCCAGCCTGGCCTTAGTTTAGTCAAGCCCAACCACCGGTTTGTATTAAGCAAAAGAGAAGCATCAGACATGCTAAAATGTAGCAGTAACGTGCATCAGGCTGCCACATTACCAAGCAACTAAACGTTCGTTCTTTGAGTTCTGCTGCGTCAAACTAACCAGATGGTCTTACATAACGTGGACTACGGTACCAGGAATCCGTGACAGGATTTGTTGTTAGGTGGGAACTGAGGTCACAGATTACGTTACAGTTTCAGGCTTGCTGGCAAATTTCTTCCCACATAAATTATGAAACAGGAAAACGAGCAGATTATTCACGAAATAGCATAAGGGAAAACTAGCTTCCTGCAGCCCAAATTAATTAGCATGAACAGGACATTCAGTACACAAATATTTGATACTCGTATCTATCATCCACCAAATGAACGACTTCCGACCACCATATAATCTGATGCATCCCAATGGCAAGTATGAAGGAACATCGAACTAAACTCATGATGACACCACCACATCAAGCAAGCAATAAGTAACTATAGTTTAATTCCGAGTCCATGATGCTCTATGATCAGTTCTTTTTAGATACATAATCGCTAGTTCTCGGAAGATCAGAGAAGTTTGTCAGAAACAGCAGTAACTTAATGGCAGCGTCATCTATCTCTTTCCCTTGTAATGAAACAAACAACACACTCTTTTTAACATACATGCTGGCCTTCTATAAACAGAACGATCGCTACCCTTCGATTGAACCAAAAATACATTATCAGGCCCCGGAGATCTCGATTGTAAGCATGGCCAGTTGACAAGGGCAGAACTGGACTTGAATCTATTCTGTGTAAGCACCTTCTCGATGATAAATGGTGGTGACTGAGGGATGAACTCAAATAACATTTTACCAAAATTTACTTGCACAGCGTGTCGGGTTGTCAGCTTCGCACTAATTCCACCTACAATGTCATCACCCCCACAGCATCATTTCAGCTGCTGACCATCACCCTCCTCGTGCTTTCTGAGGCATCATTTCATTTGAGCTTTTGTTAAGCACCACATTTCACGATTATAAACATCAATCTCATCGCTCGAGCTGTTTCTGTTGCTATTGCTTCTGCTCCTGTGTATGGTATCAATGTTAATCAACCTCCATGCCGTCACTCACGCTTCTTGACATACATCTTGCATGGACTATTATTGGTCCACGCTCTTTGCTCTCAGCACTGTCCCCAGAGCTGCCTTCTACCTTCGAGTAATCAAAATAGACTGCATCCTTGTACATCCAGTTATCCTTCTCAACAGAATAAATGTCATCAAATAGCTCACCACATAGCACACATATAATCTGGCTCTCATCTGCAGGAACCATAAGGTCACAAACTTCCTCTGCAGAGCTCAAATCTGCATCAGAAGAAGCAGATTCCAGGACACCATTCTGCATTTCATGTGATCTATCGATCCATCTGTTTTTATTAGGGTACCATTTTTCAGGTGCGATACCGGTATTTCTACTCTCGAGCTGTTTCGACACATGGCACGCAGTGTGCACAGAGAGCTCCTCTTCAATTCTGAATCTTAGACCACATGTATTACATTGATAACTTTGGTCATCAAAGAGGGTGCTGACCACATGTTCATGGTACTTACGAAGCACCTCAGGCTTGAACTCAGAACCAATGAGATCTACCATCTTGATTTCTGCAGGTTCAATCTTCACTTCAACAGGTTGGGGCACCGGTGCCTTAGTTGGGGCAGACGATTTTTGATTGGATGTTTCCTTCTTAACTGAAGGCTGGACAAAGGGCAATGATGGAGCTGAAGCAGTGGCATCTGCTGTGTTCAGATCTGATTTACTGGGCTGTTGCGGGGCTGCAACAGTTGAATCAACAGAAGGGGAAGAAATCAATCCCTTTGCAACTAGGGTACTGAGAAGACTAGAGAGTGGTGGAGCTTTCTCCGAAGTCTCTGTTGCCGGGCACACAAACGGCAAAGAAAGTGGCAACCCAGGAGGCAAAGGTGGGCGCAGAGAGTTTGGTGCCTGAGACTTCAAAGTATCACTAGCTGGAAGGTGCAGCGAAGAGGAAGCAGCTGGAAGAGATGAAGAAACATGTGGAGGTGGCCCACTTGGAAGAGGAGGTTGTGCCCTCAAGCTGGCCAGATCGTTGGGGTCATTTGGTTTGAATCCACTCTTTATAAGGCCAGCCAACAAATTACTAGCACTTATATGATCTGAGCTCATAAGAGTGGAATCACTAGACAAAGATATTTCTTCAGGCTGCCGATGCCCCACACCAACAGAAATAGGCAGCTGGATTGAAGGTTTAAATAGCGAAGATGGATTTTCAAGTGCATAGCTTGCCTGTGGTTGATCAAGTATCTTGAGATGTGGCTTTGACTCCAAGGAAGGGTGCTTTTCAATCTGCTGGGAAGCATGTGAAGGGGCACCAAGCAGATTAGGTCTGCCCTGAGAAAGTGCAGCATTTTGAGCCAAGGCCTGAGCTCTTTGGGTATAGTCTTCCAGAGGATTCTGACCCAATTGAGAGAATGATCTGGAAGGGTAATCAAGCTCTGCAGGGCTTGGGGAACCCTGCCGTGCAAAGGATGCAGAAGATGACTGAACAGGTGGCGAGGAATCTGACCAATATCTATGCTTTTGCTGCCCTATAGTCTCAGTTGATCTTGTTGGTACGATTGTTGCACCTTCTAGGCTTGATCGTCCAGCATAGGCTCCTGACAACCCAACAGGTAGAGATGAATTGATGCTTGTTGACAAGGTGCCAGAATAAATGGTAGATCTGTCTGCTGACTGATTGGAGAATGTTGATAACCTAGGATCTGACCCAATGTCTGGGAGAGGTTTTTCCTGGGACAACCAGAGAGAGGAACCACGAGACGATGAGAACGGTTGTCCTTCTGGGAGCATTTCCCTATCAATCCTTGGTTCCAGCTCACGCTTACCATGAAGATATTCTTCATGATCCTGAACAGACAAAAACACAATCAGAATATAGTCATCTTTGTCCAAAAATAATGCAAAGATGGAAATTATGTATACAACTTAAGATTATATATGTAATGAAAATTTAATAGGGCACACAGGTGAAACTTAAGATTTTGAGGAAATATTGTAGATCACAAAGTTGAGAGCAAACCAGCAGTTAAAACTATCAGACATCCATATACTTGCCGTATCTATCAAGTAATAAATATACTTTTCAAGTAATTTTATTTCACATACCATATATGCCGCAATTCTTCTATCTTGACCTGGTGCATTTCCATATCTTGGGAAGTTGTCAACCCTTTGAAAGCTTCCAATATTGCCATCATCGGACATCCATTCTCTTTTTCTTGTGGAACTGGTGCCTCCATAATCTGCTCCTTGACGTACATCATCCCACATGTACTCTTCTTCCTCGGAATTCTTCCAGCTTTTGTTAGATGGTGGCAGTCTACCAATCCTATCAGAATTACCAACAGGAGTGGGGAGAAGTGGACCATCTAAACGTGCACCTGATGGCCTAACATCCTTGTTTGCATAAGAACTGTTGCGCCTGTCAAACTGTTCTTCAGAAGAACCGACACCAGCACCATAATATGGTCCGCCAATTCCATCTTGGCCTTTAGGTTTTGCGTGAACATGAGAAGTTCCCACAACAGGCTGCTGCAAAATGTTGGGGAATCCAGGGATCCTCGTATCTCTATCTTGCTTTTCATGAATGGGATTGCCAAAAGGGTCCCTTTGTGCCCGCTGTACATTCTGTGTATCAAAAGTCAAGAAATAAGATGCATTATATATATACCAAAGTAAGACATCTAAGCACTTATGTTACTTAATGATCAAACAATGAACTTACAGGCCTAGAGTTTAAAGCATCAACCCGCCGCCCTGCACCTCTATCAATAGCTGTCCTGCTAGCCCTCTCAATATCATCACCGGGATCGGAAATTGTAGTAGCCTTCGCACCAGCCCCCAATATTCCCTGTTCAGAGTGAGGGAGAATAGCATGAAGTGAAAAAAAAAACGAAATCACAAATTGTGCAACAGCATAAAGCAGCCGATATGAGCATATATTTTGTAACGGGAGCAGTATCTATCACTGCCTTGATCTGACGCTCAAGATGACAGCTTTGAATAGCTACATCTACAAAAGAATTGCAAAACAAGATGTTGGCTTGCCTTATTCGGTTGTTGGAGCTGCTGCCTTGCTTCCAAATATTTAGGGTTCACATGAATGCTGTGGGCTGGACGATTCGATTGGGAATCAGGCTTTGATGGTGCAGCGCCTGATGACCCATTAGTAGATGATTGAAAGCCAAGCTCCTTCTCAATGACTTGGAGTGAAGTTGTAGAAAATACACCTTTCCATGTTCCAAATAGGTGCCTCATGCTATTGTGTATGGCAGAATCAACCTGCCTGTATGCCTTGCAGAACACCTATGATAACAAGAAACGGCAAGAGAAAACTAAAGTTCATCTCAAACAGAAATAAACCAAGACTCATTATTTTTACATGAATCTGGTAGTCGTGACTACCAGGTCAACAAAAAGTAATAGAGAGGTTTATTTACTAACCTCAGGTAATCTTGCAGAAAAATGTTTAACATAGTCTTTTCCGATATTTTTGACAATACTATCGAGAAGATAGAGAGATGGTAGCTTCTGTTCACTTGAAACCTACAAGCACAATAGACCAACAAATGAAATAGGTTTACCCTTCTACTGACGAGAAACAATTACATAAACAGATACTACAGATTTACTATGAAAAAAGACAATCACGGATATGTTAATGCAATACAAGAAGGTAAAACATGGTGCCACTGATACAGTATTTGTGTCTTCAAGACTAGAACAATGGAAGATCTGCTGAACAACAAAACAATAAAAAATTGCTTTACGACCCTCACATAGAGAAAGCCCAGCATTTCTTTTTATTTTGTTTAGCTCAGTTACCTCTACTTGTCAAGAAATCCAACAATATTTTGTTCAGATACTGAGCTTAGCTGAAATGCATGAGTTAGCAGTAGGCAACATTACCTGAGGAGAGCAGCAGGTTACAAAAGAATAAGTGAACAGTGTGAAACCCCCCCTAAGTACCCAGCAACTACATGACAACAATACCCAGTATAGGCCACTTATGAGGCGTGGTGTTTCCACATCCTTTCAGTATAATTTACACAGTTTCATCTTTACAGGAACATACTAAAAAGAGTTCGATCGTAAATACGGCTTTCTGGATTCTGGATCCATCGCATGTGCAATAGTCGAGATGAAGTACAAATTTTGAGAAGTTTATTAGAATGAGAACAGTTTAACACGCAGTGCAGCACAAATCTGGAGACCAGATAGTGGAAGAGTAGAAATGAGGCTGAAGCCTGGTACAATTTCCAACCATAAGCCAATAACTTTCGATATTTTCTAGCATCACTGAATACTTGCATAGGGTGATACTTTGAACCCTGACATTGATATCCTTTTGCCATGACATGTAAGTCTGAATTCATAGAGTGAGTGATCACATGGGCATAAAATCGTCATACTGTAGCTTGAAATGGATTCTGACAAGAAATTTCAATGATGTTAAAGCGTATAGAAACCATGTGTATTATTAGCGTAGCACATTTTCCAGTCTCAAAAAAAAAAAATAGCGTAGCACATGGGCACTCGCACATAGAAAGGGGTAGATGGTAAGAGAGCGATTCCATCAGTCCATAGCGATGTAGTCATTAACCTGATGTTTGCATACATCAACACGTTGAGGCAAAGTGGGTGTTTTATACGTATCGTTAGAGATTAGGTCAGTGCGCAGTTCATTAGCAAACAAGACGATATTTTGGCAACATCAGAGCACATCGATCTCGATTAGCTATGTCAATTAGACTAGAATACAAGATGGTCACTCATGGGAGCACGTCAACTGCATCTAGCACAAAGACGTACATCATCATATCTCATACTGGTATAAGTACTAACAACGGACGCCTTAGCAGATTATTTACATGGAGATACTCATACAATACAAGGGGGGAATAGCGCCATAGGCATATAGTGGAAGAGGAGAAGAAGAAGGCAAAGGTCACCTCGAGGATGTTGGCGCAGATGAGGGAAGCGATGTGCTTGGCGGCGTGGAGGTTCTCGCCGGCGATGATGGTGAGGTTGGTGATGATGGGCTTGGAGTTGAAGGTGAGCTCGCCGAGAGCGGTCCGGTACTGGGCGAGGAGCTCGTCCACCTGCGCCTGGTCGACGGCGGTGCCATTGGCGGCGGGGTAAGAAGATCTGGGATCCCTGGGCGGGCCCGGCGGCGGGTGCTGGGCGAGGCGCGGCTTCTTGGGGTCGGGGGCGGCGGATCTGCGGGCGGAGGCGGAGGTGTCCATGGTGGGGGCGGCGGTGGTCTAGGGTTTGGGGGGCGTCAGCATGCGGGAGGGTGGAGCTAGGGTTTGCGAGGCGAGTCGTGTTGGTGTTGGGTGGTGGGCGGAGAGCGAGCGAGGAGGACGGACGCCAGAGAGGCATCAGCAGGACAGCAGCTCGGCTCAAGTTTGTTTGCGTGATTTCGAGCCGGAAACCCAGAAAAGGGTGGTAATCTCTGTTAGACAACCATAAAGGTTGCTAAATTTGTGTGACATTCTTTATTATTAAAAGAGTAAATTGTACAAAAATCATGTTTTATGGTATAGCAGTTTTGGCTCATGGCATATTTTGTTACTAGTGTTTCACAAAACCACACAATAAAAAACTTCATCTAAAAATGATATGCATGTAAAATATTATTTAATCCATCATATCCATACAAGCATATAAGTGTTTATTTTCCATATCATATCGTACTATAAACTTTTTAATCCACATATTAAATTTTGATAGAATTTGTTAATTGTGTGGTTTTGTTAAATATTAGTACCAACATACCAGGGTTAAACGACAAATGCCAAAATATCTGTGGTTTTGTGAAACTTGAACTACAAAACATGGGGTTTTGTGCAATTTACTCTTATTAAAAATTTATTTTTCTTTCTTTAACTCTATTTTGGCACATGAAATGTTCGAGATGCCCCTACTTTCTTTCCTTCCTCTCAGTCCCAGATCAAGCTTGTGAGCTCACGCGTCGTTGCTGCCAACGCGCTCGTGGCTGCTCGCCAGCGCTCACATGCTATTGCCGCTGCTCCCGCTCATCGACGCACCCGCCGCTCCCACTCACCAGCGCGTTGCGCGCCACCGACCGCCCCCGTTGCTCCAACAAATGGAGAGATCCAGGGGTATTTCGGACATTTCGCGAGTCAAAAAAAAGAAAATAAAAGAGAAATAATTTTGTTGTCCATAATGTTATCTAAATAAAGCATCCATCTATTTATAGTGTTAATTTGTCCAAACAAATATTTCGAGTGTCAAATCGTCAAAGCCACCCTTTAGAGTGCTATATAGGTAAATTTCTCAATAAGAGCAACACACTAACACACCTCCAGCTCTCTCCATGTTGAGGTCTCCACCTGAGAGGACAACCACCGGCGACGGATCGAGGCACTAGAGACCGCCCCAAGCGGCTGCGGTCCCAAGTGGTGGCGGTGGCGGTGTTGGCGACCGCCCCGAGCGGCTGCGGCCCCAAGCGGTGGCGGCCCAAAGCGGGTTGCTGCGGCGACGGTGGCAGCGGGCCAGAGCGGGTTGCTATGACGGCATCGGCAGCTGCTCCGAGCGGCTAGGAGCTGCGCGCGGCAGCGACCTCGTTCTCGGACAACTCTACAATGGCATGACGTCGACCGCAACAGTGACGACTTCGACGGCCCCAGCCCCCCGGCGGTGATGGCATAGGCGATGTCCTGTATATGTTGTTTTCTATTACATGATTTAGGGATGGGATTTGTAGTTTCCATCTTAATCATGTTGATTTGGAGACTAGCTGGAGTATCTGGGGACAGACAGGAGGATTTGCATGCGCGCACCAGCGCGTGCTCTCACACGAGCGAAACGCGATGGCATCGGACGTCGTCACGCAGATTGACGTCATGCTGACGTCAACAACGGACGAAGGACATAAACATCTATTACTTTTATAATAGGTATAGAAGTGGAGACACAAGATACGAGGGTGAGACCGATCCATTTTTTCATTCACAGCATCAAATGTATAATTGTGAGTCACCTCCTCTCTATTTATAGGCAGAAAATCTTCTTTCTTACGTAGTTAGTGATGGGCTCAATTAGTGAAAAAGGACCGGGCCTTCGGTTTCACAACACTCCCTCTTGAGATGTAGTATGGAAGATTGTTCTCTTTTGGTAGTCATTGGGATGTATTATGAGGTATTAGTACATCACAGTGTTTATCCTAAGGTCTGGAGAAGAAACTCAGAGGTGCATCGCCTGCCTTAATTTTCACGGGTCCTACTTAACTCAACAACATCTGCTTGATGTTTATAGTATCCGGGCCTTATTTAGTTCTCAAAAAATTTTGCCCAAAAACATCACATCGAATTATTCGACATATATACGAAGCATTAAATGTAGATTTTTTTAAAAACTAATTGTACAGTTTGTATGGAAATCACGAGACGAATCTTTTAAGTCTAATTAGTCCATGATTATAGTAACCACGTGTGCTAATGACGAATTAATAGGCTTAATAAATTCATCTCGCGGTTTTCATGTGAGTTATAAAATTAGTTTTTTCATTCATGTCTGAAAATCCTTTCTGACATCCGGTCAAACGATACGACACCCAAAAATTTTCATTTTGCGAACTAAATAGGGCCTCAGACTGTTTCTAAAACTGAAACAATGCTTATTCCAACAACTTTAGATTGAGGCGATAAGACCCATGTTCTCTGATTGAAACAGAAGTGACAGTTAGAAATCATGCATTTGCAGCAGTAATAGTGTAGTCATAAATTTATGGTCACTATATTTGTCTTGGCTCAGGTCTATTACATGTGAACCCTACCCGGTTTTGTTTTGGTTGTTCATTAATTGATCAGATCATGCTATTATTGTTTTTGGTTACTACTGCATATCCTATGGTAATCACTATTATATGATCACGGCAACCAGAGTCATGCCTTTTTGCCGTGAAAAAAAATAAAAGCCCTTTATTCTGTGTAAGCACGGTTTGTGCACAGTGTTGAGGAAGTCAAAGAGCTAAAGTATGCCATCCTTAGCTATCTGATTGACAAAATTGTTTATCCTGAAGTTATTCCTGGAGCTAGCTAGCTATAATGGGATACACCTCTGTAAT
This sequence comes from Leersia perrieri, assembly GCA_000325765.3. Classification (NCBI taxonomy): domain Eukaryota; kingdom Viridiplantae; phylum Streptophyta; class Magnoliopsida; order Poales; family Poaceae; genus Leersia; species Leersia perrieri. Next base: position 15,221,276 of record CM002487.1, read on the forward strand.
TTGTATTATTGAGAATTTTGAGACCTATAATAATATTAAATCGTGTGGCATGCCCTGTAATTAATTGTATTTCTAGAGAAGTTTAGTCATGTTTTATTTCTAAATTTTATATTAAATGTGTGGTGCACACTATAAACTTTTTATGGTAGTTTGATATTATTTATCACGCGTTACATGTAAAGCATGGCAATTATTATTATTATTTTAAGAAAAAGGAAACGCTGGATCTGAACTATTCAAGTTTATAATTAATTTTTCTTTGGATCACAAAAATTAAAATCGTCTAATGTTTGATATTATTTTAGTATTCTTTCGTTGCAGGGGATAAATGTGCAATTTAGTATTTCCCGTTGCACGGACACTTTTTATATATAGGGTCTACATAAAAATGTGGCGACAGATTTCTAAGAAAAAATCTGTCAAATATAATTCTAAATATGATGTAATTACACTGGAACTCACTTGTATTTACGATGTAAGTTATATAAAATTTGCATGTGACAACTGTAAATGTGTGATAGCGCAGTGGTTGGATGTGTAATCGTGCATAGTTGAGGTCCAGGTTTCGAATTCCTTCTGTCTCCGCACGAATCTTATAGCAGAATTCTTTTGCCCTCGCATGCCGTTGATTTTTTCCAATTTGTCTCCGCACGAATCTTATAGCAAAATCTATGGTCCAAAATTTGACAGATTTTCTCCCAAATTTCTGTCGACAGAAATCTAGCAAATCCGGAAAAAAAAAAAGGAAACGGTGGAACTGGGGCGTCCTCTGCAGGATGGCGGATGGTGGACGCGTGGAGACTGCCGATCGATCCAACGAGTTGGTCCGCTCGGGTCGGCGGCGCTGGGCTAGGCTCATTTCGCCTTTCGCCTCTCGTCTTCGTTGCGGCCGGCGCCCACAAACAAGCAGAAACGGAAGCTAGGGTTAGGTTTTCTTCTCTTCCACCACCGATTCCGATCCGGTTCCATCCACAACCCCTGTCAAAGCGTACTTAATCGATCGATCCCGTGTTAGAAAAAAATCAGTTTTTGGGAGTCGTCGAGGCTAGGCGGCATGGCTGGAGAGGAGATAAGTGAGAAGACCATCGCAGATTATTCCCTGCGGCCGCCGACCCTCGGCTCGGCGACTGCCGGAGCATCGGTCCTCCTCGACCTCCGGGCCTACGTCGCCGACCACGGCAACGCCACCACCGCCAAGTCCAAAACCAGGAGTGGCCAACCCATCGAGGTATCCTTCTGGACCGCACCTCCGCCGCGCGTCTCCTACATGTGCGTTCACTGCCCTGGATTGGATCCCAACGAGTTCGCCACGGAGCCCAAGATTGTGGCCACGGATGCTGACCTCGTCCTCTTCCGCGTCGCCTTAGGCCCCCAACGCTACGAATTCATGAGCAGCCGCCATGACTACTTCGTCTACCAGGCCACCACCAGCCCCCCCTCTCTGCGCTTGATCCCGCCACCTCCCGTCGACAATTTCGTTGGCCTCCTCCGCTGCGGCTCTGTGAGGACCTGCCCCCCTAACTCAAGGATCTTGGGCCTGCACCCCCACACTGCCCCTGACGATGGTACTTACATCGTCGCCGCACTCTGTAACACTTCAAATTCAGGCCACGTCCTCCATCTCTACCACTCCGATGCCAAGGGTTGGACTTCCCATTCAACCTCCATCCATGGGTTGGTCGACCCCAAAGCATTTTCCCATTTCAACACAAAAGTAATCACGGTCGGAGGCGAAGTTGGCACCATGGGTTGGGTCGACATTGACCGTGGTGGTATTCTCTTCTGTGACCTTCTCCGCGACACCACTAAGCTCCATTATTTTGCACTGCCTCCGCCACTCTACGTGGACGACGACATTTTAGTACCCGATCCAGGGCCCCTTCGTGACATTGCTCTTGTCCATGGTCGAATCAAGTACATCGGGATGCAAGTTCATGCCAGGCCACACAATATCAAAAGAAACACCTACATCTCACAAGGATGGATTGCTGCCACCTGGAGTGCACCAGCCACCAACCCTTGGAAGCACGGTTGGCGCCAGGACTTCCAACTCGTTGCTTCTAATCTGTCTGTTGATGACGACACCATGAATTTTGAGTTGCTGCCTAAGCTATTCAATGACCAAGCCACACCTCAACAAACCTTGGAGAGACTTCATGTGGGTCTTCCAACGATCAGCTTGCACTCTGATGACGTTGTTTGCTTCATGGCAAAGGTCGATCTCTGGGACCGTAATGCAGCATGGGTGCTTGCTGTTGACATGAAGAACATGAAGCTAATAGATGTGGCAGAGTATGACGCACAGAGAACTCTTGGCATTAGCTTTGCCTACATGAGCAGTAGGATATCTGGCTATCTTCCTACGGCGGCTCCAGGTAATTGTTTGTTCTACTGGCGCATCCTAATTCCTTAACTGTGTAATCCATTCCATTACTGACCATCATGACCTGGCCTGCTTTCCTTTAAGTTATAACTGATAATAATATCAACCCTATTTGGTCAAACAAATAATATCAAACCTATTAGATCGATAAATATGGGCTAATCAATTGGAAACATGTGCTCTTTGCTAACAAAAAAAGGGGGCATTGCTGTAGGACATGATACTCCTGTTTGTGTGCATGGTACTGCAGTTGACTTATCTTTTGTTACCTCAGCTACTTCACTACATCCCGGGGTTTATGGACATTGTCCTGCATTTACAAAGCATTACCTATGAAAAAGATGTTTCTCAATGGAATTTTAGAGGGAAAGAATAGAGATGAGAGCTATTTAGTTGTTATTGAGCCAGTTTTTCGGTCACTAAATGTTTTGCTGGCTGCAGGTAAAAAGAGTAAACTAAAACGACAAGGGGTTGTGTTGACGGTACCATCTTACAAGAAGCAGTCCCACATGGTGCATCTGTCTCCTCCCTCTTGGAAAGGTGGAGATCAACAGAATTCTGGAACAAGTAAGAAACGTGAAGGGGATAACATGGACTTGGACCTGTTTTTTGGATGAGGTGCCCGCTAGCATTTTCATGTCATCTTGTGTTAAGACTTGTTAAAGCTAGATTATTTACTGTTTTATCAGTAATATTTATGAGGCGCTTTGGTTGACATGTAGAATTTCTTGTACAATCTCTATGTAACCATTGATTGGTTTAATCTTTGTGTTTTTTCAAAAAATATATTTGGAAAACGGCTATACGACGAACGTTTTTTGTCATTCCTCACTGCCCCTCCTTTCTCTGTGCTTCATGTCACGACATTACCCCTCTCTCTCTTCGGCCCACACTCTTTTTTCCTCTCTAGCCTAGCTACACCATTTGGTACCTCGGGGTAACAAGTCTGATATCGGGGGCATCAGATTCGGTATCAAGATACCGGAGGGCGCGCGGGCCGGGCGATGAGGCATGCAGCGGCAATCGAGTCCTCTCCATATCATCCTCCATGTAACCTATCAAGTGGGGCCAAGGGTGGAAACAAATTTGTCCAAGTCAAAATAAAATAGAAAATGTATAGAAAACAACAAAAAAAGGAAAAGAAATGGATGTGACAGTGGCATAGAGTGAAAGAATTTGCAGTATAGATGTTCTATTAACAAAGACTTCGATTAGATGACATTTACTGAGAGGCGTGCGATTTTTATGGCCTCTTACTGAAAAATCTCGACGGGGAGGGTGAGGGCCTAAGGGGAAACGGGAATCCGCCCGTCCACCGGCTGGAAAGAAATTCAGTGGGCACGGGGTGCAGCGGACCTGCCGTGCACCCCCGATCCCGATTTTCGACGCGTGTCCCCGCAATCGACCGAACAGAGAGTGTGCGTCGCTCCCCACGGCTCCCTTCGTGGCTCGCTCTCGTCTCGTTCGAGGTTGGTGGAAGGGCGAAGAGCGCCACTCTCTGATCCAGTCGGCTCTCTTTTCGGCTTGCTCGTTCATTCTCCTCCCGACTCGGTTCGCTCCAAACAAACGAGGGTTCAGCTCCAGTGCATCAGCAAATCCCCTCCTCCCTCATCATGCAGAAGTGGCCTCGTCATATGTAGGGGTGGATAACGAGCCAACTCGGCTCGACTCGACTCGACTCGTAAAAACTCGTTAATTTAATGAGCCAACTCGACTCGACTCGTTAGCATAACGAGTTCAAAATGGAGCTCGACTCGACTCGCCGAGTAGCTCGAGCTAGCTCGTTTAACTCGTAAAACTTGTTACTAATAAACACAACATATGAAGTAATACTAAAAGTGACTATAACATACTCATTGTTACATGTATATAACAGACTTATACATGAATCATAATTCATGAGTTCATGGGTCATGTACGACATGACTTTTTCATTCTATAGGTATTATGAACTGGGGTTCATCACGATTAACAAAAGCTAATTAGCATTTGACAAGCAAAGCATCCAGAAGACTGGATCTCACAAATAGCTAGGACACACATATATATGGGATATACAAGTATAGAAGCTCCCAAATTGTCATGCATGGCACATTGGTATCTCTTCGAGTTTTACGAGTTTATCGAGTGCTCGTGAGTTTGCTCGACTCGACTCGTTAAGTAAACGAGTTGAAATCGCAACTCGACTCGACTCGTTAAGAGACCGAGTCAAGCTGCGTCGAGCTGAGTTTTACACAAGCCGAGTTAGCTCACGAGTTTCGAGCTTTCTGTCTACTCCTAGTCGTATGTCTCCTCCCGGTGTCTTCCCTTCCGTGTGCCTCTCTTGTGGCACGCTGCACCCGTGCCCACGGAATTTTTTTCCTCGTCGGCGCGGGCGCAACTGGTCAAGGACGCGAATCCATCTATCTGACTTGCTGCTGCTGCTGCTCTGCGACTGCCAGCCTGCCTGCCTCTTGTCGAATCTCAGCCCAACCTACCAAAAGGCCCGGCACAACCCAGCTAGTGGCGTCGGTTTCGGTGAGTACTACTCCCATCCCATAGTGTTGTCGGAAGAGAGGAGACCGACGCCGAAGGGGACTAACTCCTGCGTACGTAGGATAGGATAGGCAATCGGGGTCGCCCGGAGAAGCAAGTTTGTCTCCGATTGCTCTACTGCCCAGCCCAGCTCCTCCTCCTCCTCTTATATGTACATCATCTTCTGCTGAGCGCCTCCGCCCAGGTACATACAACACAATTAACCGCGCACGCGTTCTCCATGGAGAAGGAGAATGACGACCCCCTGGGTTTGTGGGTGTCTCCCAGGTACATCAAGGACGCCTCCCCGTACCCTCCTGTCCACAAGGCAAAGGGAGGCCTCAGCCCAAGCTGGGTGCTCTTCGACAGGGTCGCCTACATCGCCGCCGCCGACCTCCGCAACGCCACCGCCGCTGTCTCCAATACGAGGGATGGCCACGAAATCCGGGTGATACAGTGCACGTCCGCCGAGCCGCCGCTGGTGTCCTACATGTGCGTCCACTCCCCCACACTGGATCCCTCCCGCGACTTCGCCATGGAGCCAGAAATCATCGCCGCGCACGACGACCTCCTCCTCTTCCGCCTCGCCCTCGGCCATGGTAACACTCAGAATAGATCCTTGTCCGACTACTTCCTCTACCAGGATCAACATTGATTCGTCATCTCTCCTCCGTGTCGCTCCTGCTCTTGGGGCGACACGGGCGGCGACCCGCACGCCGCTGGGCGACACCTCCTTCTCTCCCCCGCCTCACCACAGCCAGAGCGGCCCCCGGCAAAGCTGGGCGGCCGCCAGGATGGTGGCGGCGGGGCTCTCCTTCCGTGCCTCAACGCTCTGGAGCACGGAGAGGTGGCGACGGCCTAAAGACGGCGTCACCGGGTGGAGGC
>CM002487.1:15227157-15249289 GCA_000325765.3 Leersia perrieri
GGCAGGACCTCCACTGCTCACGTCGTCTGGAGCTTGCCATGGCGGGGTGGCGTGAGCGAGACCGCCGGCATCCAATCCGCCGCCATCGGGGCCGGTCCACGGCCCAAGCCGACGGGAGCGACGTGTGCGGTGTGGCGGCGCCGACTGGCTCTGGCTATGGCGGCAATGTGGATGGGCGGAGGCGGCGACGGTGTCCAACTTGGCGCAACGTCTTTGGGGACGAGCAGTGTTGAGGCGTTCTGCTTTGGGTGGTTGCTGGTTCACCGGATCTACGGACAAGCGTTCGGGACCCCGAGCGGACGTGGCGAGGAGGCCAGGTGGCGAGGGGCCCTGGTGGAGAGAGGCGCAGAGAGGCATACTCGGAGATGCCCGGCGTTGCTCGCGGACTGCTTCTGCTGTCTTCGGGTCTTGGTGAGGTCGGCGGAATCCTACGGTGGATTCGATGTGCTTGCTTCTGGGCTAGCCTCGCCGATGTTGGTGGGCATGGTGATGTCCACTGCGACGGTGTAACATCCCAAAAATCTAATATTTTCAATTTAAGTTAAAGATTACATCATGTCAAATCTTACTTTTCAAAATTTGATGATTTCTCCAATTTAGATAACTACGAATTAGGATTTTAATTTAAAAGACTAATTTCAAAAATCCTTAATAATTTTTAATCTAAAACCGCCTTTTTACATTTGAGGATTTCTTGAATCTTTTTAGAAACTAAAAGAGTCAATTTTTAAAGGTCATTTCCGTTTCATTCTTGATTCGAGATTTTGATATTCCTTAATTTAAATCCTTTAAATCCTAAACCTTTAATTTCTTGCTCCCACAATTTCTCTAGAAATATCCTAGCCTATTCTTGACTTACCAAATTCCATTCAAATACCCGAAATTAGATCGACTCTAAAGTTTCACTATACTACCCATTTCTTTCCTATTCTTTTGATTGATCTATCTTGACCATAAATTCAAACCTCTGAGTTTGAACTTAATTCTTCTTTCAAATTTAGTTTCTCATCATAAATTTGGAACTCTCCATCCATGTGCCATGTTTCTCACAAATACATGTCTCACACTCCAATGCCATGATTCAATTTAATTTCTCAAAATTTAGCCACATTGCAAATCTTGTCAAATTCAAATCTCTTGCAAATTTCAAATTATTTTCCTAGTCCACAAAAATTCCCTAGACTCCTGAAATTCTATAGTCAACTCTTGGACTGAAAGATTGCAACCAAACCCCTCCTCTCTACCCAGTTAAATCTCTGAAATTCCTGAAATTCGGAATGTGCACTGTTCATTGCACACAAGGTGTTCGATTTGGGCCTAAGTCCAATGAATCAACCCAAAACTCGGCCCAGACCAGTCCATCCTCAACCCAGGTCCAATATCAGTCTAAACATGACCCAAGACGGCCCAGAAGCCCAGCCTCTCAGCACAAGCCGCTAGGGCACCGACATTACCGTCGCTAGGCAAGACAGAGCCGGGCACGGCGTTGCCACGCTTGCGCGTCACTGCATACGCTCGCGCCTGTGCGTCACTGCTCGCTCACAACGTTGCCCAGCCGTGCGCGGCACGCTCACGCCCACAGCACGGATGTCCCATGCGTCCCCTGCCTGCACAGCCGCTCTCACCACCGCTGTTTGCGCCGCCGCCGCCATGGATGCCTTCGTCCCAAGTTCCTGCCACGATCGCGCCGCGTCATTGCTTCATCCTCAATCCATAGCCCCTATCTGAACCGCCTCCATCGGCCACAACGAGGATGACGCCCGGCGCCGCCATCCCGATGACATGCCGTGCAGCCATCGTCCTCCTCTTCTCCATCCAAATCTCCTCCACTTTCCTCCACCGTTCGCCGCCTATATAAGCCGGCAAAGCTGCCACAGTCCTCCTCATCCCTCCTCCACTTCTCCCAGCCAAGAATTGAGGTCTCGAACTCTTTCTCTTTCTGTTCATCCGCAAGCCACCGTTGAGCCGTCGGCCGATCTCCTCCACCGGAGCTCCTCCATCCCTCTCCTCTCGCCACCACCATTGCCTCGATGAGACTAACCCATTTCCCAACTTTTCCCCTTCTCTCTACCACCGCATCAGGCCACCGCCGTCACCATCTCTCTCTCCAAATCTGAGTTCTTGCTGTTGCTGTCCCCAACTTCTCACTCTCCCCCTGCATGAGAAACCACCTCCCACGAGTGAGTCGTGCTCGGGAACACACGGATCCGCCGTCGTTGAGGCTTTCTAGTCGCCGGAGCTGCGACACCCTTGCCCAGACTCCCTCTTCTGTACACGAACTGGACAGAGGTAGAAGAAGAAGAGAAGAAAACGAAAAGAAAGAATCAGCCCTGTCAGGTGGACCCCCGTGAACAGTAATCTTTCTCTTTTTCCAGATTTATTTCAAATTCCAATTTTTAGAAGCCTATATCTCATCCATCCTAGATCCAAATCCAGTGAGACTTGATCCTAAATTCTTCTAAAATCAAACCCTTCCTTTTGACACTAATTTTTATATTTCAAGATTTAATTTGAATTTTATTAATTTAATTACATATTTCTTTAATTTGAATTTCAAATTTAAATTTATCTAACTCTGGCTTTTATAAACATCTACCCTTTAGCCACCGTATAGCCGCCGTGGGAACTTCATACCTTCCATGGAGATGCTCGTGGTCCGAGGACCCCGACGTCGAACCGTTGGTCCTCGCACCCCTCCCCTTGATGCGAAAAGTGGTCAGAACTTCACTATTTTGTCGGTCTCCACAACACGCTGTCACACATAGCTCTCAAGTTTTGTGTGTACAATCCTAGCCGCTTCGTCGCCACTCATAGTTTCGAAGTAACACTTTACGCGCCGCAAACCTGCACCAACCTCCCAGTCCTCTAGCCGTCATGCTGCCTAATCGCATCGGCTAGAGAATACACCAAATCTAGCCATTATACTACTCCACCTTAGCATCTGTCATACAAGAACCAAACCTTAGCCGTTGTACCTAGCACTGGCTATCATTATATCTACACACCACCTTACTTATAATGTTTTATTCTTTTCTTACTCATAAGGCATCTATACTCTATACCAAACCATAATTCTCTAGCCATCCTAAAACCTCCACAAAAGAAACTAAACCATATCCTAAATTCTAGCCTTTGTTATTTTATTATATTGTACTCTTATTAAATTGGTTCTTATTGTTAAATAGAATGTGATTTATTTTAAGGCAACCTGAGGACGGGTAATCAGGTTGCATATGAAAGATTTCTTTGCGTTGGAGCAAGGCAAGTTATTCTCCACCCTTTGATCAAATTGATCCTATAATCTCTACATCTTCACTATGCATTAGTCATTCATGCTTTTTGAATACCATGCATAAATTGATGCTAGAAAACCAGACATGCATTGCTTACCCCTGCTTAGTTCATATAGATATAGACCATAATGAACTTAGATTAAAGCAGTACGCTTGATATGGTTGTTTCTGGGTGGCTAGTACTGTTTTAATCGATATAAGGTTGCCAAGGATACTTGTGAAGAATGAAACGAGTACGACCGCAATTCTCAAATGGGTATAGATCTAGCTATTTAGGTGATCTGGTAAAAGTGGTACCTCAGCATAATGGTTCTTTTTATAAAAATTGTTGAAATTGCCAGTTTGGCAATTACCATTTACTCTGTATGGGTAAATGTGTTTATTTACTCTGTATGGGTAAATATTATGTGTTGAATTATTTATACATTGAACATTCAATGGTGATTTATGGAAAACCTTGGTTGAGATGACGTGGTGTTATACAACCATTTCTCCTTATTATCTCGGGAACGCCAGAATTCCTCACGCTGCTGATAATGGACGTTCAGAGTGTACGACGATTTATAGTTCGTGGAGTAGATACCACTAATTCTAGAAAACCTAAAGGTTGGACCGTGACAAGGCTAATGTGTTTGGCACGTCATGGATTGCGGGCAGGGTTCAGCTTATTGGTTTCGGAAGAAATTTCGGGGGTCACCGAAATCCCGAAATTTCAGAAATTTCGGATTTATTTCGGAAATTTCGATTGAAATATTCAAACGTATTTTAGATTTTAAACAGAAATTTGAATGAATTTTGTTTGTTTTTCATGGAAGTAGATCCTAATAGCTTCTTGGAGCTAATAATATGGGAAAACAATGCATAATATGTGCCATATCCAATTATATTTGGGGATTTTGATTTTTTTGACGAATTTTAACTGAAATTGCTGAAATTTGATTTCGTATCGGTACCCACCGAAATGACCGAAATTTCGGAAATTTCGGAAATTTTGTTCTGGAATTTTGAACCATGATTGCGGGTCCAGCGTACATCTACCGCAGTATGAGTATCTTAATCTATTCGAATAGCCGTGCTCGCGGATATTGAGCACCGGGACTCACAACCATCACTTGGCTAGAAACTTAACTGTTTACAATACAAGTTTCTATAATTTGTTGCATTTCAAACATATCAGGTTCAATATTGCATGCTTTCTGCAGATAACCTTATTCCTACCATTGAGTAGTATTGTTTCACGCATCATTATTTGATAATAACTTGCTGAGTACCTAGTACTCACCCTTGCTTCATTTTTCAGATTTGATTTGGAGTTCACTTATGCTTTTGAGAAGCTGGGGTTTCAACAAGAAGTTTAGTTCAAAGTACTCGTGTCTAATTTTGTTTTAGATTTAAATCTAGAACATCCATAAGGTTTAATCCCTGCAGTAAAAAACATTAAAGTATAGCTTCTGTTGAATAGTTAACCAAAACTCTGATAAAATCTTTTATGTTCCATGTAATAGTCAAGTTTTAAGTTACGATGTAACCTTCTTCAAATGTATGCAATGAAGATCCAGTCTTAGTTTGGGTGTATCAAGGTATTGATCCAGGGGTTGATACAATAAACATGATAGGTTTCCGGGTCCTAAATCCGGGGGCCGACAGACGGCAAGGGTACTGCAGTTGGGATGGACAAAGCGACTAGCGAGGTCCCGTTTCGATGGGGGCGGCGAGGTGGAGTGGAGAACGACAAGGCGACGACGATGCGGCCAGGGATCCGAGGCGATGACGTCTCGTTGTTCGAGGCGGAGACGGCGGCGGCACCATAAGGCGGGTGCTCCTGGCCTTCTGGCGGGCTAAGGTTCAGACTTTTGTTCTCTTGTGGTGACACTTTGTCGTCAGAAGATGGCCGCGTCGAGCGGGTTTGCGAGGGGGAGAGGGGATCCATCCTTCTCTATCACCTTCTTCCCTTCCAACCCAACTGCGCGGATGGACTTCGAGCGCACCGAATGTCGAGGAGTTTCTTCTTGATGGTCGACCGATGACGAGGCGTCGACGCAGGGACCGCGCATCGTTGGTTTCGGATGGCAGTGGCTCCTGAGCTTTGCTAGTGGTCCAAGGCACGGGAGGGTGGGTAGTTTACGGGCGAAAGCCCTGCCTTCGGGACGACAATGGCGACGCCTCTGTGTGTCGTTTTTTTCCTCTTAGGGCATTGCTGTGTAATCCTACCTTCCCTTTAGGATTCTTCCGGTGAAAACCGCGTCCTGAACTTCTAGGACGGGCGACAGCGGCGTGTTCTACGTCGTAACCTTGCTGGAGGCGTCGTCTAGAAGATCTTGTACCTCTGTGGTGTCTTGTGCCTGTTTTTGTTCAGCAATGTGGGTTCGACGCGTGGTGTGGGTTTTTTTTTCTTTTTCCCTGATTATAGCCCTACTTTGGACTATAGTCTTGTACCCTTTATTTCTTCTCTATCAATATATACGAGACAAAGTTTTTGCCCTCCTTTCAAAAAAAAAAACTTCCTCTACCAGGCCGCCGCCTCCGTCAACGATGGCCCACCATCCCTCACGCTCATCACCCATCCACCCTTCTTCCCTGACCCTTTTGGCTTGGCACCCCACAATCCCAAACAACACATATCATCGCTGCCCTAGTTCCCATCCTATTGCCAGGGGGTAATTACAACCTCCACCTCTACCACTCTCGAACCAAGCTATGGACAACCAAGGTGCTTCCCCTTGGCAGGGTTGGCACCATGCCACCATCACCAGGTCTCACCTTCTTCTTGCAGTGCACCAGCAAGGTCATCAACCTCTCCCAACACTCTCCTGGCCTCATGGGTTTTGCTGACCTATGGCGGGGCATCTTGCTCATCAACGTCCTCCATGACCAACCGCCAGCCATCATGCCGTTGCTGCCACCGCTCAAACACGGTAAAATGCTTGCGGGCGACTGCGGGATGTTCGAGACATCGTCCTTGACCTACAAGGTCGTATCAAGTATGTGGAGCTGGATGTCCACATCCTTACACACGCCCACACTCCACGTCCAAGCAGCTATGTTGCCGATGGATGGACAACTGCTTCCTGGAGTTGGCACATTGAGTCCGCTTGCTGGCGCAAGGACCACGAGATCCATGCCTCTGATCTCTCTCCTACCATGCCTAGGCTACCCAACTACTCGGAACCCACTCCTCAGCCAACATTAGAGAGGCTTCACATTGGCCATCCCGTGCTCAGCTTGCACGGCGATGTTGTTATCCTCATGGCCAAGGTCGACCATCTTGATCACAAGGCATGGATCCTTCCCGTCAATCTCAGCAAAAGGATGATGCAACAACCCATTGAGTTTGTGGGTGCAAGCCGAACATCTGGGATAGAGTTCACATACGTGCAAAACCACCATCTCCAGTTATCCATGTATTAATAATATATACACGCATGGGGGTAGTTGATAGCCATGTATGGGGGCTAGTTTGCTACGTCGACTAAAGTCAGTTATATTGGTGGCGGCTGCAGGTATGTACAAAGAGAAAACACAAGCAGCTGAAGGGACCTTCCAGCAAGAAGAGACCCGAAAGTGTGGTATTGCCCCTACCGAAGTGATGGAGGAGGTGAGCGAAATTAAACAACCCGATGGACAAGGAGGGATCATCGAAATTGAATTTCCTATGCTGCTCTCTGCTAGTGCTAGTTGCTTATTGCTTGTAGTGATGAAAAATCTAAACTATCCTGTTCTATGCTCAATTTCAAATCAAAACCTATGTTAGAATCAGATATGAGTATGACTCCCGTCCCCATGGCTTTATTTTTTTCATGCACTGAAGAACATGACACATGGGATGATATTATGAGCAGCTGGGTGCCAGTAAAAGGTCTCATGATAATCTTTTGTGATTCTTGAAGTAAACCATTTGCTTTGTGTTGACTATTAAGATAATCTCTCTTTTTGAACCATATATTTTATTCAAACAACAGAGCTACAAAGTATGTATTCCAAAATATAAAACAGGTGACTGTCCATTGTACATCGATATGTTTGCATAATCGTCTTACATCAGTATATTGGTTATGTAGGTCAGGCAGCTGTGAATTCAGATGTTATTCTGCCATAAGCACCACGAGAGGTTTTTCCACCTATCACTTTGTTGGCCCCGGGTTTTTTAAGCCCGAAACCTTTCGTAAATTTACCGTACCAATCCCTGGATCAGTAGCTGGTGCTTTATAATTCAAAAAGTTGTTCATACTAGACAACGCATGCACGCAAGTCTCACGAGATTATCACAATAACGCCAGCTAGGGCGATTTGTCTTTAGAGCCATAGGGCTCGAAATACAAGCACAAGTGCAATAAATAACGCAGCAGATACAGCAAACGTGAGGCCTAAGCCACAAGCGACGACTAACTGATACTTATTAGGCATCAGCCTCCTAATGTAGTAGTCGTATGCATCTTCTCCACCAACGTCTTCTGGGATTGTTGTTAGAGCAAGGGTGAGTACAATTATACTCTGCAAGTCATTACCAACACCAAAATGCAATATGCATAGGGTATTCAAAGGATGGGCAAGGCTTTGCATTAGCTCAAAATATTACTCAAATAAGGTTAGAAAACCTAAGACCTAGCAGGACTTGTAGCAAGTTTTATTCCAAGTTTTTATTTCGGCATGGCTCTGTCAACCATATCCCGTCATCTGGGATAGGCTACCCATACCGACACTTCACCTCTTTGTGTCCAGATAGCCCCTTCTCAATCCCTAAGAAGTCATCAGGTACAGACCATTCCCTCACTACCATTGTCATTTTAGTCAGGTTTGCTAGCCAAGAGTTTCACATGTCCTGGTGCTCCTTTAACCGCGAGTGGCTATTCGAATAGATTGATTTACTCACACTGCAGTGGATGTACGCTTTACCCGTGCTCTGTGACGTTGCCCAACACATGAGCCTAAGTTCCAACGAATGGAACATGTCACAACATAACATTTCAGTTTTCGCGTAGCGACGACAACCGCCCCATGAACTTTATTCCTCATGCACTTGGACACAACGATTTCCTAGCAGTGAGAGGAGTTCTGGCGTCCCCATGTCTGTAAGTCCTGAATTCCGTCACTTGGCAATTCATACCTATAGACTATCAAGCGTATGTTACCTCCCTGGTAACACCGACTTGTTCAACCACCACCATGATCGGTTATCGCCCCCACTCGGCCACTTATTTTATTATGTCTATACCCATTCAAGAAACACACGATCGTACTAAGGTCGTTTCATGTGCCTGCACCAAGGCTCGGTCCTTAACTGGTTAGGATCGGACGACACCTCTTACTTGCATGCTGCCTGCATGCCCACCATACCAACCATCCTTCCCGCCCCAACCTTATTAATAGTTGTATTAATGGTTATCTCTATTCTAGGTTTCAACCCAATGGTCATGTGGTGCGCTCTGCATCCACATACCGTAGTGACCACTTCTCCCTGAAGTGACACCCATCCATCCATCACAATGTAGTTCTGAAGTATGAATAAATCTAATAGCAACTAAGCATTGTCATATTGACTAGCGACTCATCATCAGTAAGTTTAACAAGGTATCAGGTGATCAACATCTATGGCAATATCAATAGGGCATGAGCATATACGTAATTCATAAGCATGCAACTTTATTTGTAAGCAAAACATTTGCAATAATAGGTTCAACATGAAAGGGGGTTTGATGATGATAATGACTTGCCTTGCTCCCGACTCAGTTGTCTGGCTCCTCCAATTGTTCTCCAACCTCGGAATCTAAATTTTGATAAATGCTTTAATTTGAATTCAAATGAACTACCGATATTTCATAAAAATCAAGAAAAATTCCAAAACTGGTGCCCCTAGGTAGTATTTGATTTTAGATGAATTTTGGTTCTGGTTTCTTCCAATTTGGAGTTATGGTTCAAAAGTTATGGCCCTTCAAAGTTTAAAATTTGAATTAATTCAAACAAATGTAAAATGGTACTGTTCATACCTACAAAAGTTCATCTAAAAATTATAAAAGTGATTCCAATGTGTAGACCTGATTTTTGGAAAATTTTAGGTTCAAGTTTCATCCAATTTGGAGTTTGGATGCTAAAGGTATTGCAAATTTAAGACTTGAATTTGAATTAAATCAAACATAATCGAAAATAACACTATTCATCGCGGGCCGCAATCAACAGGGTCAATGGGCCGAAGGTCACTGACATGTGGACCCCTCTCGGTTTTAATTTATTTTCCTTTATTTTATTTAACATTTCCTTTTTAACACTGACAGATGGGGCCCAGGTCCAGTGGACCAGGTGCAGGCGAGCGCACCGCACAGGCGTGGGGCCCGCTTGTCAGCCTCAGCTCATTCAAACTGAGGGATTAATCATGCTAGCTAATGATTATCATTTATTAACTCATGATTAGCTCTAATTATCCCATAGTTAGATCCTAAGATAATTTCTTTTTGATCCCGACAGGTGGGACCCACTCGTCGGGTCATCTTCAACCTCGCGCCGACGGCTCGCCGGCGTAAGGCGGCGGCGCATTGTAGTCGGGGAGGGCGTAGCCACCTCTTCGAAACCAGCTACGCCCACAGCCGGCCTGCCGGCATCGGCGAATCGCCGGCGCGGCGGCGCCGCGGAACGGCGGCTTCGGTCAACCGGTGCGGGCCCATTCCAGAGGGTACCCGCCCTAGGTTTCTAGTTCTCTAGCATCGCCGCGATGCGTAGAAGCTGATGGTCTAGAGCAACGACGGCGACGAAGTCGCCTGGGTGGGGTTCACCGGCGAGACCGACAACGGCGAGGGAAGCGTTCGCGGCTAGGCTGCTAGGGTAGGTTATAAGCTCAATTACTTGAGGGTAAATATAGGTGGGGGTGTGGGGGTGCACAGGCGCATGATCTCACCGGCGATTATGGCGCGGCGGGGGAGTATTTCGTCAGAGAGGTTCGGCTTGGCGGTGCGCGTCAGCTGCTCGACGAAATGCGCGAATGATCCACGTCGTCGTTCCTGGCGGTGTGGTGCCCCTCCTCGCCGGCGTACGGCTGCCCCGGCTCCACTCCCTCGTCCTGGATGCTCCGGCTCCTGTTGCTGCGGCCAACCTGCTCCGGCGAGATCTCCAGGCGCCTCGCCGGCGTCCGCCCCAAGCGCAGCGGCGCTGGGAAGTCCACTGCCATTGAGGCAGTGGCCTCACGCGAGAAAAAATAGAGATGAGGAAGAGAAGTGGTGCGGTGAGGAGAGCTTCGGCGTCGGCTTTTATAGTCGCGGCTCCACTGGCAGAATGATGGCGGCCGCGGCGGCTAGCGGCGTGGCCTCGGCGTAGGCCGGCGACGTGCCTCGGCCCCGCGCCGCGCACGTCCGCGCCGGACCCCGCCCATGGTCGCGGCGTGGGGGGCAGGCAGCGCACGAGGCACGTTGCGGCGTACGGCGTACGCCGCGCGTCGCCCAGCAGCGCGCAGCGGTGTACGGCGGCCGGCGTCGTACGGGAGGGGAGCAGGGGTGCGGGGCGCGCGGAGGCAGCCGCTCGTCCGCGGGCAGCGGTGTACGACGGCGGCGACGTGGCGCCCGTCATCTCACGGAGGGGAAACAGGGCGCGGGTCACCCGGGCGCGGACGGCGGAGTACGGCGGCGGCAACGTGGCGTCAGCCGTGCGGGGGAAGGAGACAGGCGAGCGGCGCACGCGGGCGCGGTCGCCCGCTCGTCACCCGCGAGTGGACACCACTGGTCAGTGGCGGCTCTCGCGGAGCGAGCGCGCGCGTGTCGCGCACGCGCGGCCAGCGGCGGGAGGGAAAAGAAGTTGGGCCGCGGGGGAAGTTGGGCTGGCAGGCCGGTGGGAGAGAGGGGAAAGAGAGAAAAGGGAGGGAAGGAAAGAGTGAAAAACGTTTAGTTTGGGTCCTTGCACAGGTTTTCAAACTTCTTCATTTAAATTGATTTCAAATTTAGGTTTCCAAAATTTTGATTCTCTCTTCTCCTTTACAACCATATAGCTTCCTTATATTCCTTTAGCTCTGGTTATTGGGAATTAATTATTTCATTTCCTTTATGGGCACCAATAATTTCTATGAAAGGGGAAATTCCAACATGATGCAATTGTTTAAATAAAAAGTTTAAAAAATTTCCTAAATTTTGGGTTTTTGGAATTTGTCAAATTTTTGGTGTGTTACACACTTCCTCCAACTTGAAACCTGACTTGTAAAGAAAGAGTTTAAGTTGATTGAAGGAAATCAGCACTTAAGAAGTACAGTCAGTGATCTCTCACTTGTGAATGATTTGATCATTAATTCCATGGAACGAATTGGTTTTGAAGAAGATTGGAGCAGGTACCTGCAACACGTGCAAAATAAAATTTGGATTCTTTTTGCTCTTTTACATCTATATACTACCTCCAGATTTTTATATTTGACGTTGGTTAGCTCAACTAACCAACATTAACTAAAAACAACCAAAGATTCAGTAGACAAGCAATGTTTGCATTTTAGTTGTACTTGTGTCATGGTTGACTTTGCATAATTGCATTTTAAAATCTTGACTACTAAATGAACAACTTTGTGATTTTCATAGAAGACTTATTTTCTTTACAGGTTCGTTTGGAACGGTTCATTGTGCAGACTGGAATGGATCTGTATGTCATGATTTATTTATTGATAATCCCAGCTGAACTGGACTAAGGTCCGTTTAGTTCCCAAAACATTTCCCCAAAACATCACATCAAATATTTAGACTCATATATGGAGCATTAAATATAGCTAAAAAATAAAACTAATTGCACAATTGGGTTGTAAACGACGAGACGAATCTTTTGAGCCTAATTAATCCATAAGCGCTACAGTAACCCACATGTAGTAATGACGGCTTAATTAGGCTCAAAAGATTCGTCTCGCGGTTCTCAGGCTATCCATAAAATTAGTTTTTTTATTCGTTTCCTAAAACACCTTCGACATCCGGTCAAACATTCTATGCGACAACCAAAGCTAAAATATTTACTCAACTAAACACACCCTAAATATTGCAGTAAATTTTGTATTACTTAGGATGTCGCCACGAAGATACTTATGGAGCAGGATTTTCATCCAGATCGCTTCAAGGAGTTTTTATGAGAGAGCTAGTTATGTTTAACATTTTCTATGTTCAGTGTCATGGTTCTAGAAGATAATTATGACGTATGTGGGGGCTAGTTTGCTAGACGGACTAAAATCAGTTATATTTGATGCAGGTAAAAAGATAAAACACAAGCAACTGATTGCTTGCTCCTCCCAGATGATGGAGGTGGGCGAAAGCAACCGGATGGAGGAGGGAGCATGGAAATTGAATTTCCTATGTTGCTTTGATAATGATCTCGTTTAGATGCAAAAACTTTATATTAAAAACATCACATCGAATCTTTAAATACATGCGTGAAACATTAAATATAAATGGGAAAAAACTAATTGCACGTTGACGTGTAAATCGAACACATGCATGGAACATTAAATATAGATGAAAAAACTAATTGCACGGTTGACATGTAAACCGCGAGACGAATCTTTTGATCCTAATTAGTTCATGATTAGCCAGCTACTGACAGATTAATTAGGCTTAATAAATTCTTCTTGTGATTACAAACGAGTTATGAAATTAGTTTTTTCATTCGTGTCCAAAAACCCCTTCCGATTTCCAGTTTAACGTCCGAAGTGACATTTATAATGTTGTTTGCTGCTAGTGCTAGTGCTTATTGCTTGCAGTGATCTGGTTGCTTGTAGTGATGAAAAATCTAAACTATCCAACAATATCCTGTTGTATGTTCAATTTCAATTCTAACCATAAATCTTTCATGAAAGAAAGAACAGGAAACCAATATGAGAATCATATATGACTCCCCTCCCCGTGGTTTTATTTTTATCATGCACTGAAAAACAACATTTTCTTATTACATCTTTGTTTTTTTTTCCAGAACCCTTGGCTCCACATCTTCTACAATCAGTCTTTGCATCTTTTGGGTATCTCTCCTTATAAAACTTTCAAAAACTCAATTTCAATAATCACGTTGCACAATGGGCAGTACCTTGAACTCATTTATGTTGATATGATTTTCATTTTAATTAATAAACAAGCCCATTTTTGTGGTGAATGGAAACCTTAAAAAGCCATTTACAACTAAACTGGTTCATGTTTTCTGTATTACGCGGACTGTCTCAAACAACATGGAGACAGTTTTAACTGTGTTATTGGCCTTTACCGATAGGTTTGTTTTAATAGTTTTCTTTTTATTCACTTAGCTGAGTGTCCATGCGTTGTAATGGGTGGAAAATAAAATCAAATTGTTATAAAAAATTATAATGTTTCAAGTCAGGTATTAACAAGGCGCCCGTACGTTAACAATTAATAATATCAATCAAACAACATTCGTCCAATAATAAGAATTCTATGGCGGAACATGTATCAATTTAGCTTGACATAGACATGTGGAGAATTTTAATTTGATTTCTCAGACAAACTACAATGTACAATTAAAATTACTCGTAACCTCAATGTCACACAGAAACTAGAAGATTTATCACCAATTCTATGAATTTGACCTTTTCCGTAACTGGATTACACTCAGAACAGTAAATTTAAGGACAATGATTTATAGTAATCATACAACAGTGGTTTTCTTGAATTTTTCTGTAATAATAACACCACGCTGTCCATTGCACTTGATGTTGTAGAATATGGAAATCGATAAACTGACAAGTAATCTGACGTGATCTCGTCGACGACGTAGGTGTGGAGCTCCCACCATTGATATTGATATTGAGGTTGAGGTGAGCTTGGCTTTCTCTTTTGTTGCTTTTTTCTCGGCTTGGCCACACTTTTCCCTTTGGCCGTCGCGGCTCCCGAGGCAGACATCATTCTCTCTGGGCAAAACGGTGTGGAGCTCCCACCATTGATATCCATTGCAAGGGTCAAAAAATAAATTGTTGTAATGAAGGTCATTTCAATTCATAAGCCAGTCATTGTCATTGTACAATATCAGTATTTGTTTGCCTTCAGAAAGCAAAAAAATATAGGCATGTTGTTGAGATTTTAATTACGATAATGCTACCGCATAGACGTCCGACGCGGAGAGAAAAATCGGACGGTGATGTGCACGGACGCTACTCCCCAGTTGATTTTCACCGCTGGGCTCACTTTTCCCTGCATGTCGTAATCATCCGCGCTCTCTCACCTACTTCTATAGTGCTATATGTCACTTCCGAAGCTTTAAAACATTTTTTCTCTTCAAATATTTATCTGATCTATTATCTGATTATACCGTTATATTCGTTACAATTAAATTTTCACATGAAGATATCATATGATTATACTTTGATAAAGAAAATATAAAAGTTTCACACAATAGATTTTAGTGTTGCAACAAATATTATTTGATGTTGCATCAAAGTGAAATATTTGTTAATATTATTTGCGTTTGCAACAAATATTATTTCGATTGATTGTTCCTTATGAATAGTGAAAATATTAGAAAAAATATTTGCGGTATACGTATGATATCTAATTTGAATTATTTATAGCTTTACTAGAAATTGTTTTGTGCAAAACACAAAATAAATGTAACTCATTGTTTCAAATGATTTCAAAAGTTTCACAAACTGAAAGGAAAAAACAAAATAGCATTTTCCTAGCTGGTTATTTCAATTTCAGTTCGAAATTTGAATATTTTTAGCATTTTTTCGTTGTATTTAATTTATTTAACACGCATGGAAACATTCATACTTTCCTAATTTATTTTAACAATTGATAGTAATAGCCATTAAGTAGTAATAAATGACTTTTATCCCAGATAAATTTTCCTTGAAATATTCATCATAACTTAAAAACATTCCTGAATTGATCAACAAATAATTGAGGAAGTAAGAAGCCAAACTCACAAGGTGTGACGTAGAGAAGTCCCAATCACAAATCAACGTGCAAGCATCCTTCTATATCATTCACAAGCTTTTTTTTAGGCATATCATTCACAAGCTGATGTCGGATGAAACATTCCTCACACATTAGAATGATCTGCCATATGACTGAGGCGCATATCAACAAGTATTCAGCTTTCCTTAGATATGCCATGCAGGCTTGTGGCTGTTTAAAGAGCAAAATATAAGCATATCTTAGTATCTTACAACACGGACTAACCTGTGTAAATTCGATAGCTTTCTGCTCGGTAACCATCTCCCAGCACAGTATGTTTAAATTAAGAAGTAGAATCTTAAACAAATAAACAATATGAGTTAGGCCCTGTTTAGTTTCAAAGTTTTTTTCCAAACTTCCAACTTTTCCCATCACATCAATCTATCATACACACATAAACTTTCAATCACATCGTTTCAATTTTCAACCAAACTTTCAACTTTGAAGGCAACTAAACGCGGCCTTATTGGCCAAGATTGTAGAGTGTACAATATTTTGTTGCATCTTACTTGCTTGATTAAGTAAAAACAATAATCTGCATATCGTTTTGTTTTTCGTAGTTTCCTGGAAATTGTCAATACGAACCTCGTTCTTTTTGCGTACACTGCCATCAAGGATGCAACTGTTGTTGCTCACCTGAACAAATGAATTTGCTGGATGCAACTGTTATGTGTGTGACCACCGCCGACATGAGTGACGCGTTCGATCTGGCTAATGGTGTGGAACATCACCGGCTCGTAGAAGTTGATTGTGTTGACCTGTGTCACCTTGTTAAAGAAGGGCACCACCACGATCACTAGCTGAAGCCTGTACATCCGACGGAGCACGCTCCGCAGCGAATGGTGTTCTGCTTCCCTGACCCATCCATCACATCCCATCTTCTTGGACGATGTCTCCCTCGCCGTCACCAGGTCATCCAGCTCCTTGTGTATCCAGGAGGAGGACCTGACTGCGTCAACACATATCGTGCTTGCTTTTTTCGGTAGTTAGTTTTGTGAGCGTGTCGGCTTTATCGTGAACTTAACAACCTAAAGCTCGATTTTAGTGGCGCTGAAAAGTCCATTGAAGATGTACTGGTGTCCGCCGAAGAACTACGGAGTCACGGGCACCATACTACCATAATATGGATATATGTTTGTCCAATAAAATCAAAATCTCTCAAGGTCCTTCCGCTAGGGTAAGAAAATTACTCCCTCTAAATGTTTGCCACCAGAAGATGTACCGATCGATGGTAAACGGATCCGACCGACCGGACGAGACGCGATTCGGGAGGGAGGGAGCAGACAAACAGCGACCGACGCGAACACGAGTCGTCGTCTCGTCTCGTCTCGTCCATTCTACCCACGCAATTCCCACCAAAAATTACCTACCACCACATCACCGCAGCTAGGGTTTCGCCGCTCGCCATGGACCTCCCCGCCGTCGCCGGCCGCCGCACCACCAGCTACTCCCTCCTCTCCCAGTTCCCCGACAACGCCGCCACCGTCCTCCAGCGCCAGTCCAGCGGCAGCAGCTACGGCGCCGGCAGCTCCCTCTCCACCTCCAGCGACTTCCCCTTCCACCTCCCTTCCGCCGCCGCCGCCGGGGGATCCCCCTGCAAGAGCTGGGCGCAGCAGGCCGAGGAGACGTACCAGCTCCAGCTCGCCCTCGCGCTCCGCCTCTGCGCCGACTCTGCCTGCGCCGCTGACCCTGGCTTCCTCGACCCCGGCGACTCTGCAAGCGCCAGCGGCATGGCCTTCCCGCTCCCGCCCCCGACGCCTTCCGCCGAGTCCCTCTCGCACCGATTCTGGGTGAGCTCATAGCTTCTCCTTGTAGGATTATTTCCAATTGTTTGCACACGATCATCACACATGCTCGATTCGATTTGGATTAGAGATCAGGAATCCAGAATTTCCAATTGTTTGCACACGATCACACATGCTCGATATGATTTCGATTAAAGATCAGGAATCCAGAATGCTCCGCCTAACATTATTGCTCTACCTGACTGCTCCTCCTAGTACCTAACAGCGATTCCACCTTCTGCTCAGTTCCTGCCTCTCCATTTAGTTACCCCTCTTAAACTTGCTGTTCCATTTCCAAAGCTCTGAATGTCCTATTCTTAACATTTTCAGGTGAATGGCTCGTTATCATACAGCAATACGATACCAGATGGTTTTTACTTGATTCATGGCATGGACCCTTTTGTCTGGTCACTATGCACTGATGTACTCGAGGAGAACCGTATACCCTCTATGGAATCACTCAAGTCTGTCCGACCTGATGATTCTTCCATTCAAGCGATTCTCATCGATAGAAGGGCTGATTTTGATTTGGGTATGCTGGAGAATTACGCTTCCAGTTTTTTGTCCAGTTCCGCCGACATGAAAGATGTGATAAACCAGCTAGCCAAGCTCGTGTCTTCCAGAATGGGGTCAGTGTTGTATTTACTTGAAGAGTTTTAATATGGTCTTGTTTCTGTTGTTCGTGATATTCATTTGTTTCAATCATCAAGGGGTACAACCTCCAATGAAGAGAGTTTTCTTCCACGCTGGAAAGAGTGCAGTGATGCCATCAAGTCAAGCACAGGTACTATTGTTCTTCATCTGGGAAAGTTACCTATTGGTTTCTGCAAACACCGCTCTTTGCTATTTAAGGTATGGTTGTTCTTTTGAAGTTACTTTCCCTTTTGCCCATTTTGTGAAAATTTGCACACATGAGAAACAAAGCTGCATCCAAAATTTAGCGATAGTGTAATTTCTTCCCAGTCAGAATTCATGTATACCTGTCAACATGTAGCCCTTTTTTAGGATGATTAATTGTTGTTCCCTTCTTTAAATCGTATCTTATTGGCCTGTACATATTGCAGATATTAGCAGACAAAGTCAATGTTCCATGCAGAGTTGTCAAGGGTTGCAAATACTGCAAAAATGATGATGCTACCTCCTGCCTTGTACGCTTCGGGCTTGAAAGGTACATGGCTTGTGAAGATATGTGACTGAGTAACCCTTTAATGCCTCAGCTATTATATTTTTGAGACATTGCTATTTCTCTACTTGGGAGATCTTACTGTCACATAGCGACCCAAGTTGTCTTGTATTCATTAACTTGCATAAACTCTAGCTTGCTGGCACACTATGTGTATATTGTAATTCTCTCTTGTTATTATGTTTTTGACAGGGAGTATTTGGTTGATCTAATTGGGGATCCAGGCCAATTATTTGATCCTGATTCATTTGTCAATGGCCCTTACTCCCTATCAGTGCCCTCACCTCTACGGCCTCCAAAATTTAGGTCGCTGGAGATCACCTCAAATTTCAGCTCGGTTGCCAAGCAATATTTCTCAGATTGCCACTCTCTCAATCTCTTGTTCAATGAAGCTTCCACAGGTTTTGTCTCTTTTAATTTCCTCACATTTATCTCTTCACGGTTTTAAGTGTCAGTGGTGCTTTATTACATCTATAGTTATCCATGAAAGTCTGTAATTTGTTATAGGCCAAAGGTTTGTCTAGGATGGTTAGGTCTATGCAATCTATGGGGGGTATGACACATACCACACTTGCTATTTTCAGGTGCTGCTCCTAGTGCTGCAAATGTTACGGACCCACCATATTCTAGAAAGCATGACACAAGGGATGATATTATGAGCAGCTGGGTGCCAGTAAAAGGTGATAACTCATGATAATCTATTGTGATTCTTGAAGTAAACTGTTTGCTTTTTGTTGACTATTAAATTTCTTTCTTTTTGAACCATATATTTTATTCATACAACAGAGCTATAAAGTATGTACTCCAAAATATAAACAGTTGCCTGTCCATTGTTCATCGATATGTTTGCATAATCGTCAGTATATTGGTTATGTAGGCCAAGCAGCTGTGAATTCAGATGTTATTCTGCCAGAAGCACCACGAGAGGTTTTCCCACTTATCACTTCCTCCGACTTGAAACCAGACAAAAAGAAAGAGTTTAAGTTAATTGAAGGAAATACGCACTTAAGAAGTTCAGTCAATGATCTCTCACTTGCTGCGGATGATTTGATCATTCCATGGAACGAGTTGATTTTGAAGGAGAAGATTGGAGCAGGTACCTGCAACACGTGCAAAGTAAAATCTGGAAGTTTTGGATTTTCTAGCCTATTGTAAAAAAGAGTTTTTTTTTTCTTTTTGCTCTTTTAGATCTATATAATTCAGTAGACAAGCAATGTTCGCATTTTAGTCATACTTGTGTCATGATTGACTTTGCATAATTGCATGTTAAAATCTTGACTACTAAATGAACAACATTGTGATTTAGAAGACTTATTTTCTTTACAGGTTCGTTTGGAACAGTTCATCGTGCAGACTGGAATGGATCGGTATGTCTTTTGCGTGCTTTATTTATTGATAACCCCAACTGAACTCCTATCATTTCAGTGTTTTCCCGTTCAGTGTTTCTAATATAGTGAGCCCTTCATGCTGAATGTTTTGGACTAAAATATTGCAATAAATTTTGTATTACATAGGATGTTGCCGTGAAGATACTTATGGAGCAGGATTTTCATCCAGATCGCTTCAGGGAGTTTATGAGAGAGGTTTGTTTAACATTTTTTATGTGGTAAATGCCTTTGAGCTTTTCTATGTTCAGTATCATGGTTCTAGAATGAATGGCTACTAGCAACCATGTTTTGTGCCCTGGCTCTGTTTATGCCTTTACTGAGGATCCTCATCCATATTAATCACCTTTTGAGTTTCATTTTCCTTGTTACAGGTTGCGATAATGAAAAGTTTGAGACATCCAAATATCGTTCTTTTCATGGGTGCTGTTACTGAACCTCCTAATCTATCAATAGTTACAGAGTACTTGTCAAGGTGTGAATGAATGTGCCTTCTAGATATTTCTTTAATTGTTTCAGTCATTCTATAGCATAATAGTTGATTATCTAGATTAATGCTTTAGCAAGTGATGCAATCTTTCATTGCAGAGGTAGTTTGTACAAACTTTTGCATAGGAGTGGTGCAAAGGAAGTTCTTGATGAAAGGCGGCGCTTGAATATGGCATTCGACGTGGTATTGTGTTATCTCATTTTGTGAATTTTGTCTACTTTTGCAGCATCTCCAAAAAATAGTCATACTGTTTATGTAAACAATCTCTTCTTGCTTGACAGGCAAAGGGAATGAACTACCTACATAAACGTAGCCCTCCTATTGTTCATCGTGATTTGAAGTCTCCAAATCTTCTAGTTGACAAGAAGTATACTGTGAAAGTATGGTTCATAAACTAGATTCCATTTAGATAGTATGTGGTACATTAAATTATGATTTATTAGTGCATATGATTAGATGATTAGAAAAATCTCGCCAATCTTATTGAACATTGTGGTTTTTGTTTTTGTGATCGACGTTTTGTGTGAACTTGTGGATTTTCCTGCACTAGTGGACTGTATTTTTTTTTTGTTGCATTATAGATCTTGTTTTTCTTTAAATTATGTTTTTCCTGGTTACCTTCTGAGCAAAACAATTGAATTCTTCTTGTTAGTATATGATAGGAAGCAAGCTGATAATGGACAATACTCTACTTTTGGGGGTGGTATTTGCAGCTTGCAGTCATTTAATGCATGACACTTCTGCAGACTCAAGAGCATGAATTGCTCATGCTTTTCTGTAAATATTTGCAAAATTTGCTAAGTGTGATGAACACATTCAATCTTAGTTGTTGACATACATAGTATGTGATATTCATCCCTGTTTCATTTTATTTTCTTAGAGACTATACCTGAGATGATTGTGTTAGTGTAACCATTTTATGGATTATTTATGTGATCAATATATAGAGTATTAATATGATCATTGTTAGATTTTTTTATCAAACTACTGTAGGGAGGCCCCCACAGTTTAAATTTGATCATTGTTAGATTGTTAATGTAATCATTATATGGATTTGTTTGTTTAAGATTTAATCACCATTTGTTTGTTCTATAATTCACTACATGTATTTAAATAAATCCTAGTGTTTCCACTTACCTTGCACCCTTAACTATTTCAGGTATGTGACTTTGGCCTTTCACGACTAAAAGCCAACACGTTTTTGTCCTCGAAGTCTTTGGCAGGAACTGTAAGTAGTACCATGCTCATTCTTTGGAAGATCATCCCTTAAACCCCTTTTTACTGAAATGGTTTATCTTATCATTTGAATATTAGCCTGAATGGATGGCACCTGAAGTGCTTCGTGATGAACCATCCAATGAGAAATCTGATGTCTACAGTTTTGGTGTAATCCTATGGGAACTTATGACAATGCAACAACCATGGTGTAACCTGAATCCTGCCCAGGTAATTACCTCCTTTATCTAATTTGGTGTGTCGATTAAGTGATGCAACTAGTCCGTAGTGTTATTGAATGCATGCATAAGCAAGTATACTCCTGAAGGATCAATATTTTGTTGACGCCAAGATTTGGATCAAGATTTGTATCCTTGCATTTTACATGGTGCTATGCTTTTTCACAGGTAGTTGCTG
This sequence comes from Leersia perrieri, assembly GCA_000325765.3. NCBI lineage: Eukaryota > Viridiplantae > Streptophyta > Magnoliopsida > Poales > Poaceae > Leersia > Leersia perrieri. Next base: position 15,248,825 of record CM002487.1, read on the forward strand.
CAGTAGGGTTTAAAGGCAGGAGACTTGATATCCCAAAAGATTTAAATCCTCAAGTGGCTACATTAATTGAATCCTGCTGGGCAAAGTATGTGCTGTCCTATCTACTATTGCATATGAAGCAAACTGCAATGACCTGCAAGTCTAACAATTTTGTGATGTTCATTTACAGTGAGCCATGGCGGAGACCTTCATTCGCTAATATTATGGAAAGTTTGAGATCTTTAATCAAGGTTCCGATGCCGCAGTTGATTCGTTCAGACTCGTAGTCATTTTAATATGGAATAGGCATTTCATGTTTTGCCTCGCAAAGACCAACATGGAGGAGGTTTTCAATATAGACTTATACTGAATAATTCTTTGACCAAATTATTTGGTGCTAAGTATTAGAGATATTTACTCTTTATGTATGTAAGCAGAATTTGTATAGACTAACCTTGTATCTTCCTTTAACTCTTAAGTTCTTGT
>CM002487.1:15256189-15308354 GCA_000325765.3 Leersia perrieri
GCGGCGAGGCTGACGGCGCCGTCGCCGAAGCAGGAGAAGTCTCGCATTGCCAGCTCGGCCGGCGACGGCGACGGCGACGCAGACGGAGAGATGGCCGAAGGAGAGATCGATCGATCGATCTATTGATATATCGATCGACGAAGCAGCCAAAGGGGGGAAAAGTCGTCTCTTTTTTTCACAACGGCGGCGTCTGCGTGTGCATCTGCAAGAATGTCTCTCTGAGCTCACGAGATGATCAAGTACTCTGAAGAAGAGGGGAGAAGAGAAAAGACGCCAAATTTAATGGTAAAGACTCTTCTTTTGGGCGGATTTGTGTGACTTGGTTTTGGATCTTTCTGCCATGGTGATGCATCATGTTTCTTCTCTCTCTCTTTTATTTTTTCAGGTGAGGTTGCAATTGCAAGGGCAATTGAAGTCGATAAGAGTCAGGCAGGCGGCAGGCACCGAGGTTACAACGGTTGGGGGAGAACGCATTTAAGGCAAGAAGAATGGTGTGCAATTTGACCAGATAAAACTAACTACTATTACCGCTTGTTGCTAGTCATTCCCAGCACCACAGCGTCGTGGCAGGAACGCACGCATTTGTCAACCCTTGTTTTTTTCCTTCCGTGCAAAATCAAAAGAATTGCTGCCACATGATTAATTAATTAATTAATTAATTAAGATTATACAGTATGTATCTAAATCCTTATTAAGTTTTGCAACACGAGAACAACAAGTACAAAGGAAGCTCAACTGTCATGTCATGATATCTTAGGTTCAAATGAGCACGATCGATCGTGTGAATGGGCCACGCAATGCAAAGGACTTGAATTGGAGCTAATAAAAGCCTGAGGCTGAAGGGCCATCATGGTCGTCACGAAGTGATGAAGTGTTGATGAATCATGCAACTACTAGTACATCGATGAGTACAGGTCATAGAAGGCAAGCAGGTGAGGATACCAGGATGCCGACGCGTGACTGGCTGATGGATTCATGCAGACACGCATGATGCACTGCAATGCAAATGCCGACATGTGTACATGCTTGCTGTCCTAAACTCGCAAACATCATCGATCCTAACCTCGCACACATCATCGATCATTAGCTAATCCTTCCGTTCTTTCCACATGCATGCTCGTCTGCCTGACTAATTATGTTGGATGCTTACCCGATGAAAATTTTGGTTGGCCGAGTCCGCGATAGATGCGAATGGAAATGTTGATTTGAGGAGTACAATTTGTTGAAAGGGAGAAGAGAGTCAAACCTTAAGCAGACGTCGATCGATAGAAGAAGATGGTCCTGTCATTACTGATCGACGATGACCCGGTCTTCCGGCTTGTTTTGCCTAACCAAAATAAATGGTCGGCAGTGTTCATGCACAGCTCCGGCAGACGGCAGCAGGAAGTAGAGTAGTTTACACTTTGGACATACTCGTCACCTATACAGTCGTCACAGTGTCGTATTTAATTACGGACTGTAGGAAGCAGTGTGTTCAGTGCTCTGAATGAATGAAACGGCATTTACTTGGACTGGGACATCATCAGAGTATCAGTACTAGGACTCTACATGCATGCATGTACAATGCAGTCAATCAATGGTTATCTCCGTTCCCTTGGAAATTATTCGATCATTCAATGCCGATGTTTAGTACACCCTCGGTTAGATGCATAGAGACACGGGGACGGCGAGTATGACAGTGTTGGGCTCATGCCAATCGCCTAATCCTATATATGCAACGTCGTACGGTTGGCTCGTTCCATTCTGATTAATCTGATAGCCAGCCGGAAACGTTGAAGAAAGAGGCCCTGCTTGGAATTAGTGATGGCTGCGGAGAAAATCTAGCAGCAGCCATGAGTTATGGTACCACGATGATCATGCACCACAACGGCCACGCCCGGCGTTGGAACTTATCAACAAACAGCCCCCATACTTGCAGCCAGGAGAAGAGAATGCCCCGTGGTTGGGCTGGGCCACCCTATGCGGGATCTTTGCTTGTTAAAAGGGTTCCAAAACATGTAATACTTGTTTTGTTTAGCATTGCCATTTCTTTACAATTGGCTTAGGCTTTGTTTGATTTGCTATTAATGTTGCATTAGGTATTGAACCAATTCTCAAAAAAAAAAGAGGTATTGAACCATGCCAAATACTTTAGCAATTCCATTTTTTTGTCACCAACAAAATGATGTCCATTTTAAATGCCAAATTTTAGTTTTGCCATAAACAAAACGATGGCATTTCTTTTTGGATTGTTTGAGTTTGGCCATGCATGCCAAAACAAACCCCTAATTTCCATTCATCTGCGTCGTCTATAACTGTTAGTGTTGATGTCCGGTCGAAAACCATGCCAGCACTTTTAGGTCCTCTCAGTTTTGGTGAAGAAGAGATAAATTCAAGGATCTATCGACTTACACCCAAAGATTCTTTTTTTTTTTGAAAGATCACACCCAAAGATATTTTATATAGTACTGTCTGTGTTAATAGATGAAAAATATCTTGCACGCATTTCATTGCGCATCTGCAATTTTGCTTGGCTTATTCGCCTGTATATCAACGTAACTAGGTGGATTACCCAACAATAAGCCTCATGTGAAACAAGATGAACTACTAAAGTAAGATTAATTAGGTTTTCAATACTTTAGGTTGAAAATTAATTGGATTTAAAGATATAAACAGTTTTTTTTTCAGATTTCACATTGTTTAGCGGCTTTGGGAGCTAATAATCCGAGAAGTATACATCTTAAATTTGTTGCAATAGAAAAGAGCACGGGGAATACTAAACTTAACTCACGGTGCCCATGCACAACTCTACCCACACTGGAAGAGTGTCTCTGGCATGTAGACAGCTAGTTTGGTTTGAGGCTGCGCATTACCAAAAGGAATAAGTTCACTTTACCCCTGTCATGTAGATAAGGACATCAGTGTATTATTTGCATGGCACAAAAGATTAATGCACTAGACCCAAATTGATCAAACTATTGCTTCTAACTCACTATTCGACAAGCCTAAAAATTAGTTTTCAACACTAATACACATTATTATTTTGACTCATTTCACTTGCGAACATAACGGTTAGCACGTTTCAGTACTGTTTCCTCTATACTTCATAGCCCAAGTGTCCAAAATAACACACAACTGCAAAAACATCTATAAAACCAACCTAAGAGTCTTTAAAATGGTTTTGATTTTAGGGGTAGAATATCTGATTTAGTAGACTTATATTAGCCATTAGCCTCATCGATAGCATTTTCCACCATTTCAGTTTGTGCCAAATGGTTGTATTATCTTTCTCCAACATTAATTAAAGGAAAAATCTTACATTGAAATTAGCCAATTAGGTAAGACCTTTATGTCTCAAATAAAATACAATTTAGGCTTAGTAAAATTCGGAGGATAATACCAAATTTGTAGGGCCAAACTAAACCTCAAATCAGCTCGTAGAGCACTTCAATAGATATAGCAACGCGTGCTTTAAATCCTTAAGGTTATCGTTTAATATCTGTACAATTTTCTTGCATAAAACTACTTGCACATCGCATAAGAGTATCGACCTTTGACTGACAGCGTGAATGTTAGTTGGGCGCAGTCGCTGTCCACATGCATCGCGTCGGATATGAAATTGTGAACATATTATTCCAGAAAAGGAACAGTACTCTGCAGCAATAATACTACTAATATCAATACGTGTCTATCTTAATTTGTGTAATAGTGTCTGGTTGATTCACGGGGTTAGCTAAGCTAGCTAGGCACATCAGCAAGGCGCTTCTCGTCTGCTCGATTGTTCACGACTAGAGAGAATCAAGGAGCACGCGACACGATCGATTCCCGCTGCTAACGTCCAGAATGTTCTAGAATGCCTTTATAAAAATCAATTTTTTTTATTGGACAGAGAATGCATTCTGATTGGTTGGTGCCTGCTGCTCTTGCCGATTCATCACAAGAGGAAGAGACCAAACTGAACCAGGAAACTGAACAAACCTCGATCGGACGACGTTGCCTCCTCATCCATCACAAGTCCGGACGGCCAGCAGCGCGCCACGTGTCCCGCCCACGCCGGAGACCAGCCAATAGGCAACCCCCACATAGGCAGCCGGCCGCGTCAGCCTCACGCGTCACCGTCGTGCACTAAATGAGACAGTCACCGACGGGTGGGCCCCCTGTTTCTCCGTCCCCACATGTCAGTGTATATACTCGGATCTCCATCCGTCTGGGAATGTTCACACTACTACCAACTCCGTCTCCTTCCTCATTTTTCCTTCCCCCAAATCGGCTCCGCTTTCCTTGTCTTCTCCAAACAAGCAACCTGCTTTCGGTTCATCAATCGGTCGGCGGCGGCTTTTAGGGTTTTAGGCGGCGGCGATGGCGTCGGAGAAGCACTTCAAGTACGTCATCCTCGGCGGCGGCGTCGCGGCGGTCTGTACACTACTTGCGCTTCCCAAATTCGCAATCACTTCCTGTCCTTGGTCCGGGTGGGGGTGTACTGGAGTAGTACGGAGTAGTTGTTAGTCTGCGGGAGTTTACTAGAAGATCGATGATTTTAGTTGATTGCTACCCTTGATTTAATCTAGGCTAACTCCGGATCTCGTGGAAAGCACGGATTTTTCTTCCTAATTTTTCTCTGAAAATTTTGCAGGGGTATGCGGCGCGGGAGTTCGCTAAGCAGGGTGTGAAGCCAGGGGAGCTCGCCATCGTCTCCAAGGAGGCCGTATGTTCTCTTTCTCACTCGCTCATACACAGTCAGGACAGATGTTATCCCTCACTATCTTTCCAGAGGTTGTTTAGGTGTTGCATATCCATAATTTTAGGATGAGTTCCACCAAATTAAGACGTCAAATATACTAAATTTGGTTATCTATAAAACATAACGATGCCAAATATGTTGTGTCCATGCAGTAAGTTACATACATCAATTTGCGAGTGGCCAAATTTGTAATTTGTTTCCTGATTATGGAACTCATGTGTTGTACTAAATCTTCAGCGCACTACTGTACTAGATGCTTTTACTTGCTGCATTCATACTACTTTATGTAAATCATTCAGATAAGTCTGTTACAAAATTACATTTCCAACCTTCAGTCTATTGACCGGTTATTGCTTACAGTAATGCTTTGCTAAATGATATACTTTAGTATGGTGATGGAAGTGGCTGGCGAGGGCCTAAAAAATAGTTTTTTCCTGTCTTTATAAACCCATGTTGACATCGCCAAGCAACAGTGCCATTTTAGCCTTTACAAGTCCTTTATAGTAATGCTGCGTTTCTTACCAAAAAAATGTCTTTCAGGTGGCTCCTTATGAGCGCCCTGCTCTCAGCAAGGGGTACCTCTTTCCTCAGAGTAAGTTTTTCACCTAATGCATTCTGCCTTTAAATATCTGAGCTTTACCAGCTTGTATTAACCACCGTGTATACTCAAAATAACACCATCTGCATCCTCTGTTAATAGATGCTGCAAGACTCCCAGGGTTTCATGTCTGCGTGGGAAGTGGAGGAGAGAGGCTTTTGCCTGAATGGTACTCGGAGAAAGGTATTTATTCACAATTAGCTTGCACCAGATCATCCATCAATGCTTTATTTGTGATTGTTGAGCTTAACTACTGTCCACTTGAACTTTTTTTTTGCTCAACGGAGTGGAAAATATTTCATATGATGCTTTTTATTATAATCATACTCATGGATCATGATTGCATCTTTTGGCAGGCATTGAACTAATCCTGAGCACTGAAATTGTAAAAGCTGATCTTGCCTCCAAGACTTTGACTAGTGCAGCTGGAGCAACTTTTACATATGAGATTCTGCTCATTGCTACAGGCTCCTCAGTATGTGTTGAACTGTAAAATTTGTTTAAAACATGCTTATTCCTGTCATTACTAGTATCGCTCATTATGTACATGTTATCTTTTGTATATGCTTTTTAGGTTATCAAGCTATCAGATTTTGGCACGCCAGGAGCTGATTACAACAACATTTTATATCTAAGGGAAATTGATGATGCTGACAAGCTGGTTGCAGCTATCCAAGCAAAGAAGGGTGGGAAGGCAATTATTGTAGGAGGAGGTTACATTGGTCTTGAACTTAGTGCAGCTTTGAGGCTCAATGACTTTGATGTCACGATGGTGTTTCCTGAACCTTGGTGCAGTAAGTGCCATGCCATCACTCATATACTGTCACTAATCACTGTTCAACTACTTGTTGCACATCAGATGAAAAGAACCAGTTTGCCTATACGATTAACATGCAATTATGATGTGAAACAAACTTAGAGTGGAAAGTTTCTTGATGATGGCAATTTAACACTGTAAAATTACTTCTTGTAGTGCCTCGCCTCTTCACTGCTGATATCGCAGCTTTTTATGAGAGTTACTACACTAACAAAGGAGTCAAGATCGTGAAGGGTACAGTGGCTGTTGGTTTTGATGCTGATGCTAATGGTGATGTATGTACAGTGTCCAAATCCAAATTAGTTCTGTTGCTCTCAGTGTGATTGTAAATGATTGTCTGTTCTCCTTCGTTCCTTATTTACTAGGTCACCGCGGTTAAGCTGAAGGATGGCAATGTCCTTGAAGCTGATATTGTTGTTGTTGGTGTCGGTGGCAGACCACTGACTACTCTCTTTAAAGGTCAAGTTGCTGAGGAGAAAGGTGGAATTAAGGTTAGTTTTCTTCCAACCCAGCTTTACCATGAAGATTTTGTTGATGTTTCTATTAAAGAAACAGTGTAATAAACCGATGTTTTGTTATCAAAAAATAACAGCTGTGCACTTGCTGTTTTTTTTTTGTGTGTGTGCAAGAACTCATTTATAACATTTGGTCCATCTTGATTGCAGTCCTTGAAATAAGTGAGCATGTGCATTAATTGTTTTTGCCTTAATATCTGACACGCCCAAAATTTCATGCAGACCGATTCTTTCTTCGAAACAAGTGTTCCTGGAGTCTATGCTGTTGGTGATGTGGCCACCTTCCCCATGAAGATGTACAATGAGTTGAGGAGAGTGGAACATGTTGACCATGCTAGGAAGTCTGCAGAGCAGGCTGTAAAGGTGAGGGCAGTCTACTTATGTTTCTCTGAAATATAGTATTAGTTCTCAGAACTAACGCAGCATGGCCTACATTTGGATCTGATTGTGATTGTGATCTGGCTAATCTTGGTGTTTATGAGTTATCTGATCAACTTTGGTAGAATTTTATCGCTGAAAAATTCTTTGCACCGTCATCCAACAATGCTTTGATATATCTCAATTGCTTTGGTAGATTTTGATCACTCAAAAATTCGTTTCACTGTTATCCAATAATGCTTTGAATATCTCTATGCATGCAAGAATAACATTAAAATTTCTCTATCACCCCAGCAATAAACTATAATGTATAGTAGTCGCATGGAATAAAATGATCTAATGTATAGATTGTAGTCATTAAGTCATCTGATAATATATTTAAAATATTGAAATTGCACTAAAGAACAGTGCAAACTTTGTGTTCATCTCTGTGAGGTAGTCTTCTCTACCAGTGAAAGGTCAAAAGTCGATGCTTGTGTTCATTCTGATTACCAACAGCAGGGTTGCTCGACTTTGAATATGCTCCATCGTATCTTAGCTTCAACACTGTATCTTGTTTCAGGCAATCAAGGGAAAAGAGTCTGGCGAGTCTGTTCCGGAGTACGACTACCTGCCATACTTCTACTCCCGCTCATTCGACCTCGGATGGCAATTCTATGGCGACAATGTTGGCGACACTATCCTGTTCGGCGACAGTGATCCCACCTCTGCCAAGCCCAAGTTCGGGTCCTACTGGATCAAGGACGGCAAGGTGTTGGGTGCCTTCCTAGAGGGTGGGTCACCTGATGAGAACAAGGCCATTGCCAAGGTCGCCAAAACCCAGCCGCCGGTTGCCAACATAGAGGAGCTGAAGAAGGAAGGCCTGCAGTTCGCCAGCAAAATCTGAAACTTGTAATTTTGATGTACATTTCCAGTCGTCGTCCATGGTTGCGATGCTGCACTTGACCACATATGATACTTCCTTTCCTATTGGTTCTCTGATTGTGATGTGTCTGTACCACACAAAAATACTTTGCTACAGCTAGCGGAGATTGGAATAAAGTCTTCCTACAACCTTTGCCTTTCATAGTTCATTTGTTTGTGCAATGTTTGTCGCTGGAATGGCCGCGGTCGCCGGCATCTCCTTTTCTTCTCCCAGGCTTGTTGTTACGCCGTGGTGTTGGGGGAGAAACTATGGTGGACGGCGGCGGATGACGGCGCAGTGCGTGGCGGCGAAGGGGGAGAGGAGGAAGACGACGGTGAGGAGCAAGGAAGGGGACTCGCTGGAGGTGTGCCGCGTGGTGAACGGCATGTGGCAGGTCAGCGGCTCGTCATGGGGCCAATACTCGCCGCCGACCGCCGTCGACGCCATGCTCCGCTACGCCGACGGCGGACTCTCCACCTTCGACATGGCCGATATTTGTAAGCCTCTCATCATCACTCCTCTCCCGCCATTCTGGATCAGGTAGCCGCTTCGAGGAGGAGGAAACCTGACAAGCGGGGCCCACTCGCAGTGACACGTACTAGTCGCGTGAGACTGGCAGGTGGGGCCCACTCCAATCGAGGCCCCAAGGGCCAGTAGCGCCTTATCTGATTTCCCCCTCTTTCTCTCTGTCGCGCGCGATTTACCAGAGAGGGGCTTGCCTATGTCGACGTCAGCAGCTCACGCCATCTCGCCGGCGGCGGCGACTCTGCCGCGGCGGGTGCGGCCGGCGAGGTGCTCCGGGGGAGGCGCGGCGGCGGTGGAGACGGCGGCGGCGGGGGCGAGGGTGTCGACCGTGAGCAACCGCGGGGACTCCCTGCCGATATGCAGGGTGCTCAACGGCATGTGGCAGACCAGCGGCGGGTGGGGGCGCATCGACCGCGACGCCGCCGTGGACGCCATGCTCGCCTACGCCGACGCCGGCCTATCCACCTTCGACATGGCCGACCACTGTATATACCCATCTATCTGCCTCCCTCCTCTTCTCTTCCCTCTCATTACTCTAAACCCTCTCGTCGGCATTTGTACGAACACCTATCCTCCCACAGTTTTGAGCTGATGCTATTCGACTGAAATTCGAAAATGGTTTTGTTTCACTTTAAAGTTCATGTCTCTAGCTATGCTCAGTTCAGAAAATGTTTCTAGCTGCAACCTAGCAAGTGTAAAAGAGTTATTTATCACTCTATGAGAGATTGAGAGTTGACACTAATAAGAAATCAATCTTGATACTGGTAATTTAATTAAGGAGCACTGGACATGGTATCAACATGATTTTAAGATATGGCTACTGTTTTGGCAGATGGACCAGCAGAGGATTTGTATGGCCTTTTCATCAATAAAGTTCGTCGCGAACGGCCACCTGAGTTGCTCCAAGAAATCAAGGGGTGAGAATGATTTAACATGGTCTCTGCTACTGAGATCATTGTGTTTGTGTACCAATTTCTCTACTGTCTCCAATTGTTATTCATTTTCTGCAGGCTTACAAAGTGGGTTCCACCTCCGGTTAAAATGACTAGAAGTTATGTCGAGGATAATATCAACAGATCTCGAAAGAGAATGGATGTTGCTGCCTTGGACATGCTGCAGTTTCATTGGTATGTTTCAGTGGCTCTCTGTGTTACTTATTGGCTATAGCAACACTTGAGGATGGCATTTGGTCGGGATTTTATCTTGGCTGCCAATGTGAATGAACACATTCTTAGAATTTTAGTATGTTTGCACCAATCAAATTTGTTGTGATATATCAACCAGAAAAGGTTGTGTCCTGCCATTGGCCATGCCTCTTAGCTTCTTAGCTATGCTGCAGTAGGGATCAATTTAGATATATATTTTATACTACTACTGTTGGAAGTCCGAAACTTGAGAGGTGACATGTTAAATACATTTGATTAAGTGTAATTGTTTGAGGAGATGCAGCAATGCTTTATAATACAACTACCGCCAAAATTTTTAATTTGGCGGACCTTTTATCCTAATGCAGGTGGGATTACTCAAACCCTGGATATCTGGATGCACTAAAGCACATTACAGACCTAAAGGAGGAAGGTAGTATTTTTAATTTGAATCAGATTTTACAGTTAACTTGTGTGTTTTCTTTCGCACTGTCATGAATTTTCAGTACTCGCAGATTCTTACTTCATGCTTTCTTTTGTTATGGACATTGTGAAGGTAAGATAAAGACAGTGGCTCTGACAAACTTCGATACAGACAGGCTACAGATAATTCTAGAAAATGGAATCCCAATTGTCAGCAACCAGGTATTTTTTCTCCTAACCCATATATGGTGTATTTGCTCTTTATTAATGTTAGCTACCATATTGCCCCCTCAATGAAGTGAGATGTTGCAATTGCCAGGTTCAACATTCTATTGTTGACATGCGTCCGCAGCGAAGAATGGCAGAGCTTTGCCAGCTTACTGGAGTAAAACTTATAACGTCTACTCCCTACCCCCTGTCCCTCTCACTTTTTTGGCATAACATTGTTTTAATGCAGTATTCCTGATGCAGGTATGGCACCGTTATGGGTGGTCTGCTGTCTGAGAAGTTTCTTGACACCAATGTATCTATTCCTTTTGCTGGACCTCCTCTGAATACTCCATCTTTGCAGAAGTATAAGCGGGTGCGCATTTTGTATCTTATGTTTGAACAACTTACCTACTTCCCAGTTGTTGCCATTCTCATTGTTGAAGCTTGTGATAGATGGTCGATGCCTGGGGTGGCTGGAGTCTGTTCCAGGCTTTGCTTCAAACATTAAAGAAGGTATCAGTGAAGCATGGTGTTTCTATAGCAACTGTTGCTGTCAGATATATACTGAACCAGGTACATCAAAGTGACCTAAATTTTACTGTCTATTTTTGTATATAGTAAGGTCATAACACGTGACTTTTGTCACTTTAATTGTTTGTGCTAATAGACATCTGTTGCTGGTTCAATGGTGGGTGTGAGACTGGGACTCTCTGAACACATAAAAGACACCAACGCAATCTTCTCACTTGAATTAGATGAAGAAGACATGAACAGCATCACCGAGGCATCGAGCAAAGGCAGAAATTTGATGGATATAATCGGCGACTGCGGAGACGAATACAGAGCTTAGTTGTGCAGAGAAAGTAGATCGATGAAATTTTCTGGAGCTGTACTTGGTTGCTGCCAGTTTTCTGGAGCTCTGAAATTTGATCTGTTTGTACTGAATGAAGTGTGCAGCACAGCAGCTATCTAATCTTCGAGCATAGACCAGTGTGTAAACCTCCCAAGAGAATTTGGCATTATATAAAATATGTAAATACACAACATAGATGAATGATGATTATGATATGCCCATTAATACTGATTCGATTTGAGCAGTTAGCCAAGCAGTTCCGCATGCTTGATTGGTTAATGTATACATGTGCATCGTGCGGCGATTGTCATATGTCCAAGGAGAGAAGAGGCGCTGTATGAGCAGCGATCATCGAGTAGAAAGTGGTGGCGGAGACAAGACTGACGGACCGACAGAGAGAATCATGCCCTCACCGAAAGCCACAATTATAATGCGTCCACGAACAGAATCTTCGTTTCAGGCAGACATATCCCGATCATGGTGGCTAGCATAGCATAATACCCCTCCCTAGCTGCTCCCATCCAGCGTGATTAGTCCAAGTTTATCTTCATCCTTACTACCGTTTATCAACCTGACATAGTTTACTGTACTAATCGGAGTAGACAACCACCAAATTTCATGCCAAATGGACTCCTGTAAAATGTCATGTTAATAGAAGTACAGTAGACACTGGAGGGACAAACATTTCAATTCCCTTTTCTCATGATATCCAATCCCAAAGGACCCAAACGGAATCCTACAAAATTCTCCGTTTAGTTCCTGACATGCTGGACGATTTGGAAAGAAAGAAAATTCTCTGTTTACCCACGAATGAAGTTGACTTTGTTCTTGTAACTTTGTATGGTTGAGTTTGTAACATCCTCCCCTACGTGTGTGATTTTCAGATGATCTTTACAACTTTCGTAAAAAGGTTTCCAAGTTTTCGCCATATACCTTCCCTCTGAAATTTGTGACAAATCCCTTGTGCTCAATAAAAAAAAATATTACGATGGAATCATCTTTTTCTTTCTACTTATGGACGATAAGCGGCAACATTAATAAAATCCTATTAAAATTAATAAATATTTCATAACTACGTCATAATACCTACTCAAAGCTTTACGTCCAGAATAACTTCTTGCCCAAAAGTTCTTTTTTCACTATTGTGCCATGTTTTGTTTTGTTTTGCTCAAAAGCTTTTCGGTTGTGTATGACAAAGTTGTACTCCCTCTGACCATCAATGTTTGACGTTTGAACTAACCAACGTTAAAAAAAAGGTGGGGAGAATATTAAAAATAGAATCCCTTTTCTCACAGCCATGTTACGACGTTGCTTCACCGTACCAACGCAAAGCTTTATGATGCAAACAACTCCTTCTTTCATTAAGTTTTTTTTATAACACATATCATTTTTTTAATGAAACCATTTTTTTTGAAATATTGAAACCATCTCCCTCAAAGAAAAGAAAATAAATGCTACTTATAATTAAAAATTATAATCATGTTTAGCTATGAATCTTAATAAACAGTACTCCATCTGTTTTAGAATGCAAGACATTTTGACTTTTTGCATGATTTGATGATTCGTTTTATTCAAAAAAATTATGAAAATATCATTTATTTTGTTTGTGATTTACTTTATTATCAAATACACTCTAAGCATGACTTTTTTATATATATTTGAACAAAAATTTAAATAATACAAATGGTCAAATGTTGAATGCCAAAAGTCAAAACGTTATAGGAAGCGGAGATAATAACAAATATTGTAGAAGGAACAATCATACTAGAGACATGACATGAAAGCATGAGACCAACAAATCACGCAATGCCAATTGCCAAGGGGCCTGGTCTAACATTCATAGCCGTACACGTGTACAAGGCTCGTGGAATCAACGAGCGTGAAAAAGAAGAGAAAGGGAAAGGAAAGGAGAGAATAATAACAAAGTGAAAAAAAAAGAAACTCCATTCAGATCAGAACAAAGGACGGAAAAGGAAAGAGGGGGGGATGAATCAGCACCGGCGTCTCGCCGTCCGTCCACTCCGTGGCCACATCCGTCTGTGTATAAATAAAACAGATTCTTCTTCTTGTCCCTTTCGCCATCAGCTTCCCCCAACCCAAACTGCGCCTACTTCCCACGCCATCCCGCCGCCGATCGATTCGATTCCGCCAACCTCAGCTCCCATGGCGGCCACCGCTCTGCGCGACCAGCTCACCGCCCTCCTCTCCTCCATGTTCTCCCAGGTGACTTGCCTTTTCCCCTTCCTCTCTATGTATGGTATGAGGAGGAGCCTCTGCTTGTAGCTGACTTGCTGCTTGTTTGTTTGGGGGGCTGGCGCGCGATCGATCTTCGTCTAGGGTTTGGTGGACGAGCAGTTCCAGCAGCTACAGATGCTGCAGGACGAGGGGGGCACCCCGGGCTTCGTCTCCGAGGTCGTCACCCTCTTCTGCGACGACGCCGACAGGATCATCAACGAGATCGCCGCCGAGCTGTGCGTCCGCATTTTTTTGATCTTTTGCCTAATTAATTCTCCCTCTTTCTGATGTGCTAGCGAGCTGCTACCATGGAATTGTGTTTTCCCCCCTTTGATCATGGTTGGATTTGGCATGTGCGCAGGGAGCAGCCTGTTGTCAACTTTGACAAGGTGGATGCCTACGTTCATCAGCTCAAAGGCAGCAGCGCCAGGTGATTCATCACCCACTTCTAATTCTAGCTCTACCTTCACTTGTTTGCTTGTGTGTCACTGTGCTGCCTGCCTGTGGATTGTCTATAAAATGCTCAATTGCAATGAAATTCTAGGAATTCAGACATGGAATATCGGCTTCAGCATCAGGGTGTTTAGTGCTTCCTCTGTCCCAAAATATAACAACCTAGAGGGGATGTCCAGATACATTGTCCTAGTAGGTTGCTATATTCTGGGACGGATGGAGTAGTTGAATTGCCACCACCTTGCCATTTTTTTTCTTTTCAAATAAATGGCAATTTTACCATTATGATATTTGTTGACATACTAGAGAGTGTATTGTTGACCATGCTTATTGCCCAATATCATTGTCATTGAATATGTTGAAGTTGAAATTACATCCTATCTCTTAATATTACCCCATTGGAACCGGCCATGTTATATATATGGTACTTCAGAAGACATTGTCATAATCAAAACAATTTATCCATGTCTTTCTGATTGGTGTTTTTTTTTTGGCATGTTTCAGTGTTGGTGCTCAGAAAGTGAAGTTCACCTGTATGCAGTTCCGTCAGTTCTGTCAGGACAAAAGTAGAGAGGGGTGAGTATTCAATACCTTATTAGCAACACTAGTCATGCCTTGCATGGAACTACTGTATGCTTATTTGATCTCTGATACTTTCTTGACCTTATTTGTATCCTGCAATTGCATGTATTTGGACCCCTACGCATTCGGTTCATTGTATCAGCATGCTAATCCTTGCTAATTCCTATTCAATCATTGTTCCCCTAGGTCCGCATAGCTTATCTAGGAAGTGCCCAAGTGCCACCCTCTTGCAGCGTTGGAGACAGGGGAAAGCCTGGCCTCCACCAATGATTCATCATTGGGGGAAATCACAATACTCATCTAATAAGGGCACCATTCAAGCCTCAAATACTAGCTAGGTTTGCACTTCGCAGGCCTAAATAAGCTAGGAGTTGTAGGAACTCAGCGTAGTTGGCTGCATATCTTTATTGACTCATTGATATATACATATATAGCAACTACATACATCATTGACCCAAAACATCCAATACTAGCACATATATAGCAAGTCTGCAACATTCTTAACTCAACGAGCCAGTGACACTTGGACTGCTCGGCTGTTCCAATGGCCGCAAAGTTTTGTTGACTCCTAATATCCATTTCTTCATAAGCTCTAAGGCATGTTTTGCCTGTCCTCTTTGATTTAAAATCTTAAAATCTTTCTAAATTATGTATGTAACCAGTGTAAAGCCACAGAAACATTCTTTTGTATGGTTAAAATATACAAATATGTCGATATGATGATGACATTGTAAATGAAAGAAATTTGCATGAATTCTTATGCAATTTTTTTTGTTGTTTTCACTCGGTATATAGCTTAAGTTGGCCTCCGTCAAGTCTAGATCCTGGCTCCACCACTGCCTTCTTGTCTATCCTTCCCTGCTGATTTATCATGTCTCGGTGGCGTTTCTAGTTTCTATTATGTGGCTTAGCCTAGCGCCTGGGGAACATTGAATGTATGTAGTGGCTCTAGACTCCTGTCTATATGTTATACAGCAACAAATTCTGAGATGGCTTGATTTTCTAACTAACCAGTCTGCAAGCCTGCAATTTCTGATCAGTTTCCTTTATGTTCTATTCTCCTAATATCTTGGCAACTTTAATAATGCTGTATGTTTGCATAACTTTAGGTGCCTTATGGCATTAGCTGTTGTGAGAAACGACTTCTATGATCTGCGCAACAAGTTTCAGACTATGCTTCAGGTAGTACCTTATCTTCTCTTATTGACTTTTGACTTACAAATAATCACTAATTATGATACATACACCACAAACTTAGGGTCAATAGTACATATGGGCGAGTGTTTGTCAATATTTGTGGTTATGTTTTGATCTTTGTATAGGATAGTTCCAAGCAATCATTAGTGTTTTTCTTTACCTGGTTGAATTGAGGTTCAAGTATCTGGACACCAACCAAAATTTGGAACTTGATCAATTACTATGTTAATTTTTGTTGATCAGATGATCATTTAACTTTCATGTTAAAGCTCCTGTTGATGCATGGTTTCTAGATCTTAAATTGACATAGTGTCTTTTGATGCAGCTGGAGCAGCAAATCCAGGCTTATGATCCCAAACAGCAATAATTGAAGCAAAAGTGTGTAGCTGCATGTGATATCACATGATAAATGTATCTTTGGAAGATGTAGACCATGTTCAATGGGATTCTGGCTTAGAGTGTGTTTGTGTGCAGAATCAAATCATTTGATTTGATTTGAGGCTTCGTGCTTCCAACTTTGAGCTCATAACCCGTTAATTGTTAGTGACAAAACTGATCGCCTAGTGTCGATGTATCTGTTATCTGTCTGTGTTTGTTTGGCTGCTACCTTTGGGTGTCTGGTGACTTATTTAGCTGGCTTCTGGCTTTAGGAATGGAAAGTGTGTGAAGTTGCACACAATTTCTGACTTGAGTTGTGAAGTCTTGCGGCTGGGTGGATATACTACGAGTCCAGAAACAATAAGTACCCTGTTAAATATCGACAAGCATCAGTTTCTGGTTTTGAAAATTCCATGTTATGCTGTGCAGGTCGCCAGAAAAAACAAATTAAACAGTTGTTTTTGTTTAGTCAGTACTAGTGCCCAGACATTGTTAATTGGCTCCAAAACAATTTTTGTTTTTGTACTTGTGAACAGACAGTACGGAGCCAATTAACAAAAATGATCTTTTCAATTTAGAGCCTGCGGAGAAAAGGAAGTCTGGCCTTTTTCTTGGCGTTGCAACTAGCTATGTGTTTGAAGGCTTTTTGACTTGTTGAGTGTTTTATCTTTTGATATTTTTGCTGGGAAAGGCACGAAGGGAAGTGAATTATATTTGGTCGAAGCAAAATGGCAGAGTTGATCAGAGCAACAGAGCGTGCTTGATACGTGCAAGCTGTGTTATGAGATTTTCATCTTGATGGTCCTGCAGCTGTCTACATGTTCTTCGCATTGGCCGTCCAAACAGTTAGTTTATTATTCTTTCACTTTGGTTCAATATTTTTTCAATGGATTCGGATAGATTTCGGTTGTATTAAATTAGATTCTGTTGGAAGGATTGTAGAGGAAGAATTGAAGATGATGTATGCGCACGACCAGCTGCTTGTTTGTTCTTTTTAGGATAATTAATTGGATTAACCCCGTGCTTGCATGTCTTTTCAGGTTCACACAGCCTGGAAAGCAGAACGAAGATGAATTCTGTTGAGATGCAGTTAAGTTGCATCATGAAGCTGTGTTTGTTCATCTAATTTACTTACTGCCTGGGCCAGCTTGGAAGTTGAAACCGTGCATTGGAGTAGTAGTAATTATCCATTTGCCTGCCTATCTGCAATATGTAACCTGTAATACATGTCATAATCAGAAGGAAGCAACTGGAATGGCAGCAAAGCTGAGAGCTCTCCTTCACCAGAGTATGCAAATATGCAGAGCGTAGGGACCGTATCTATTAAATTGGGCCGGCCATGCTGGGCGAGTGATGTCTCAACTGACCATGCATCAAACTGGACCTCATCAGTCATCACTCATACTACATTTGGCCAATGTCGACTCAATTGATTTATTGAAGCGCCACATGCATGTTGCAGCAGCCTAAATTGGTTGGTTGGTGTAACATTTACTACAACATGATGATATGATGCTAGTATGTTTTTTTGCTGTACTACAGGTGACAAAGAAAAGATATTTTTTTGCTGTACTACAGGTGACAAAGAAAAGATATGGATTCCATCTACTCCCAAGCCCAAGGTCTTCGAGGGTTGAGCAATATTTCTGTTCAAAAATCTTATTTGTTGTCAAGATGTTACGCAAGAGATTGACATCTCAATATTCATGGGCAAGGTCAAGAGAAATTGGGAGCACAAGTTTGTCCATTTGACCATCTGACGGGCACACAAGCGAGTGTATCACACGTTAGCTTTAAACTTTTTTTTTTTGCCGGGTCGGCCGAAGGAGACCGACCTGATTTTTATTAAGATTAGGGGAAAGAGTTAAGGTTACAAGATCGACATCATACTGTCGATGGTTCCGGTCGAGCGAAACTCAAACAGAACCGAGCTACCAAATTAACACAATGTGGTTACATGGTTTGTTACAGCAAGATTGTGTCAGCTTGTGCACTTTAGAATTCCTGCTTCCTTCCATATGAGAATCTCCTCCCTGATTTCTTCAAACACTCTCTGGGCGGTCGATGATCTGTTATTAAAAACCCGGTTGTTTCTCTCCTTCGAAAGAAGGGTACCAGAGAAGGGTAATAGGTCTTCATGATATTTTGAAGTAATAGGTCTTCATGACATTTTGAAGTAACTCTCTAATGATCTGTATGTAACGTGTGGTCGATGAGGTGGCTCTTGTATTCTCCTTGGACTAGTACTGTACAACTTCAGGCATTTGCAGCCTGGATCTTCCGACAGTTCAGTGTCAGTCTTGAAAATACTATTACACAATGATTGTGGCAGAGTTGAAAAAAGAACTGCAACGAAGGTAGTGTATTTAATTACTCAAATTAAGTCGAGTTGGTCCACGGGGACCAGCTTTTTAGCAAAACAGTTGCCTCTAGCTCTTGAAAGTCTTGCTGCATTTCATTGATTTCTATCAAGACCTGTATGTACTTCAGACTACTATAGTACTGCTGCTACAGAAATGATTTCTAATCCCTCAAGGGGATGCCAAATTCAATGTAAATAGTTGTAAAAAAATAAAATTTTAGACAACTATAGTGTAGTTAAATCTATCACTCCAACAAAAATCAATTTAAAATCAACTTGCAAATTGAGGAAAGAAAAACAAAATCGACTGTGAATAATACCCAATTACCCATATTGACCATAGCCTGGATTTGTTTTTATTTCTCAATTTGTGAATTGAGTTTACACTTAAACTTTTGTGGAGTGGTATATATAAGGTGTAAATGTTCTCAATTTTTTAAAGATTTTTTCATAACCATTTAGATACTACTAGTACTTCAGGATCACACACACACGGTTATTCACTGGTTACATAAGGTAAAAAAAGGGCAAGAGGTCCCGTGCAGTACTATCCTTTTTCTTGTATCTTCGTTTCTAATTAAACACACTAATTGTTGACCTACTTGCTGAGTCACTCTGAAATCAACAAATGCAGTAGAGAATATACCTGTATTAGCTGACCAAACCTGTTCAACGGCAAAAGTGTTTTGGTTTGCTTTGATTAGGATTTTTTTTTCCAGAATAAGGGGGTACAGATGATGAGATCCTACTGCATTATCCAAACAAAACGATAAATCAAATATTATATTGCAATATAAAGTATTTTCATGGATCATGTTGAAGCTTGCATGCATGCCTGGAATGTCAGAACAGACGACATTACCGGTGTTGACAAAGCTTTGCCATAAAATGTAATGTCTCAGCTACTGCTAACTACATTTCTTGTTTTCTTCCTTTTCGTTTCTGTCTGCATGAAAAATATGACGCAATACCATTCATTCCTCTCCGTCTTTGTGACAAAAAGACTCATATTAGGTGACCACCATGTAGTGATATATACTCTATTAGAAAATACATAGCTTGAACGATTGAGCTAGAGCTAAATTAATTATGATTTAATTCTTTCAGATGATGTAATTTAATAGCCGCAACTTCGACTGGTCAGTTCTCACTATCGATCCCCACAAGGCGATGGCGATGTGCGTCATATATACTACGTATACGTACACATGATGATGGCTAATCTGTTACTCTGTAAGTCACTTAATTGATATATAACTGAAATAAACTACAGATTACTGATGGTATATATCTTTCTAGTAAAAAAGGGGAGGAAATTATTTCTCTGCTTCTCAAGTGCTTATCTACAAAGAAGAGACAGCTAGTGACTGGGATTAATTCCACTGATACCGTCATTACATTGTGCTTTGAAAGCGCCTGTTCCTAATTTCGTGCACTCAAACCTGGCAAGACTGATTGGCCCCCACACACAGCACATTGGTGCCTTGCATTCTTGTCTATAAATCAATAGCCACTTTTAGACTTTGGTACGGTGTAAAACCTAACACACGAGCACTACTTTCCTTTCTTTCTTCCTCGATCGATCTAGCTCCCTAGCTTGCTCTCTTCCTCACCCTAACTATATATCTTCATATATATCTCTCTCTATATATACCAGCTTGTAGTCACACACACACATAGACATATACACACAGAAATTACGAGCAATATGGTTGGCATAATGGATGAAGGGAGGATAATTGAATATTTCAAGAACAAGAGCATCCTCATCACTGGATCAACAGGCTTTCTTGGAAAGAGTATGCATATGCCAATATATCACACATATATGAATGTTCTCTGAATGCATTATATGTTTGTTCATGCGTTGTTCTTTGTTTGCTCTTGTGCAGTACTGGTGGAGAAGATACTGAGGGTTCAGCCTGATGTCAAGAAAATCTATCTCCCCGTGAGAGCAGTGGACGCAGAGACAGCAAACCGACGAGTGCAGACTGAGGTGTGTGTCTGTGCTACATCTCCATGCATACGCTGCTTGATCTAGCCTAGCCTAATCATATGTATCTTGCAATGTTCTTTCTTCTTTTGTTTTTATTTTTCTTTTCTAGCTAGTTGATCTTTTAGTTTGTCAATTTGGTTGCTGTTTTCATTTCATGCTAGCTTTATTTATTTTCTTGGCGACTAAGCCGGCCAATTTCATGCTAGCTTTCTCATGCTGGTATTCTGAAAGCTCCGGCCACACGTTCATCTCAACACTTGGAACTGAAACTAATTAATTCTCCTAAGACGAAGAGACATCCGACTACGCTATCTGTCTTGTAAACAAGACAATACTAAATATTTCGAAGTGGATGTGAACCATGAATTGATTATAAACAGTGCAAAGTGAACAGTGCGAACTACTACAGATTAGTGACAGAATCACAGAAACTGTAGAATCATGTGTCCCAACTGCGTTGTCGATCCGCGCGTACCCCACCACTGCCTATGCATATATTTGTCGTTCATATATATCATTAGATACAATTGCAGAATCTTGAATTGTGATGGATCTGACGTACATATAAACTGTTAACTTACAAACAATTTTAAGTCTCTCCAACTGCACATTAATATAGCAAAAAAGGGGCATCCTTTTCCCCTCTAATATAGTCATTTCAGGTCATCTAAAAAGGAAAGGTACTCCTCCTTAGCTCATACCAGAATTCCAAATGTTACTCCTGCAAGATTTTAAACATGCATGGACAAGCAGCCGGCCAATAGAAGCCTGGCAAAGGTCAGAGCTTACAATATGCCATTTGCGTGATCTGCAAGTCGTACAATATGCTATTTGCATGATCTGCAAGTTGTTTCAGTCGCCAGTGACACTCTTGGAGCACGTTAGGTATACGTTTGTTTAGGCCGGGTATGAATAGTTATTGTGAGAGCCTGAATGGCACTGTAGGGTTGGTCAGGAGTAATGGCCTGCTGCCTCCAGGACACCCCAATTCAATGTGTGGATCGCTTGTAGATCAGATGCATCTGCAATTCTGCATTCAACTCAACAGCACTCAGCATGGCTGGTTGTTGACTTGTCCGTATGCTGCTGGTTGGGAACAGTTCAGACATCTACCATCATATATGGCACTAGAGCAACAAGCTACCAGCATTCCAGCGTATATAAGCATTTTTTAGATATGTATCTGAACACATGTGTGTCAAAATTCATAGCTAGAAATGTTTAAATTTATGATTGGAGAGAGTAAATAAGAGCAGGCTACTATATAGCCTGAAAATTAAAGTAGAGTACTTGAAGTGATCATTGTTATGTAGACTTTGTTAACTAAATGATTTATTGATCTCTAGTACTCAATTATTTTGTACTAGGGGAATTTTGGTCCATGTGATATAAGAATATCTAATTTACTGTTTTCTAAAATTTACTGGTAACTGAGACACCTGAGCTATGCATACCAAAGTATTTGTAGCTGATATCAGGCATTCAGTTTTCTGAATGTGTGAGGATGCACAGAAATATAGAGTACATTCCTACTGTGTGTGTTTTTTTTCAGTAGACCGGCCTCATGGTCATAGGACAGTGTAGTTGGTAGATCCCCCGGTTCAATGATACACAATTGCATTACTGTGGGTTGTTACTATTGGTTTACTGCATGTTATTGTACTACTCCCATACCCATTTTGTGATCCCAGCTAACATGCATATTTGAGACCCAATGAATCCTATGATAAATCCAACCAAATGTAAAAGATTGAGAAGGGAAGTTGCCAGCTACTGCATTCCATTCATGACACCATTTATTCCTAGGCAAGCAAGATATATGTCCCCATCGATTGTAAACCTCTGCATGCATGCAGATTGGACCATCTGAGCATGTCAAGAGAAATTCTCTTCCTTGCCGGCCTCTCTATTAATTTGATTTCTTGCTTATTTTAATTAAGGTCATGTATATGCATGCCTGGAGAGTGATTAACTGTGAACAAAACTATTGTACTTAATTTCATTGTAAGGAATAATTAATTAGCATAGGCATCCAACCATACTGATATTGATGCTGATCTGCATGCAACCGCACTCCTATACAGGTGGTAGGAAAGGAGCTGTTTGGGCTTCTGAAGGAGCAGCACGGCAAGGGGTTTCAGTCTTTCGTTGACGACAAGATTGTTTCACTGGCTGCAGACATGATGCACCACAACCTGGGCTTGGATGATTCCGTCCTGCGAGAGCTCACCCGGGACCTCAACATAATCGTCAATGGAGCTGCCACCACTAACTTCTACGAAAGGTAGGAGGAGTATTACTCCTATCTGAAAAGATAAATTCAGACATGATCTATGGATGCAGTAGGTGATCATTCTCTGAACTATCTGATCATGTTCAGGTACGACGTGGCTCTGGATGTGAACGTGATGGGTGTGAAGTACCTGTGCCAACTCGCCAAGGAGTGCGCCAATCTCGAGGTTTTACTCCATGTCTCCACAGGTATGGTACTTAAAAACATCAATCAATCAATCAGATCATCAGCTGAAAATCAACCAATCGATATCAGACTGAACAATTGGCTGCATGTCTGAACAATTCAATTGCAGCATACGTTTGCGGCGAGAGGCAAGGTGTGGTGCCGGAGAGGCCATTCAGGGAAGGCGAGACGTTGAGCAAAGGAACATACCTAGACATTGATGCAGAGCTGAAGCTGGCCGGCAAGCGGAGGAGGCAGCTAGAGGAGGACGGCGACGGCAAGGCGGAGAGGAAGGCGATGAAGGAGCTGGGCCTCGAGAGGGCCCGTTATTTCGGGTGGCCCAACACGTACGTGTTCACAAAGGCCATGGGGGAGATGATGCTGCAGCAGCAGCTTCATGGTGGGCCGATCTCTGTGGTGATCGCGCGGCCCAGTATCATCACAAGTGTCCACAAGGATCCGTTGCCGGGATGGATCGAGGGCACGAGGACCATCGACGCCATTCTCATTGGCTACGCCAAGCAGAGCCTCTCTTGCTTCCTCGCCGACCTCGACCTCATCATGGATGTGGTAAGCAACGTCACTTATAGCTTCAACAACTATCGATATATTTCCTCCATATTTAGCTCATTTTCCTAGCGACGTCATTTATTTATGAAAGAGGAAATATATTTTATGCTTGTCGTTTTGGACATTGAAAACGGCTGAAAATGGTAACATCTCTTGAAAGCGATTGTCGCCCGATATTAAATTGAACGTTTTTATCTGTTAATAATTTAATATAGCGACATTAATATGACAATAAAAGAAATGGAGAAAATAACAATTTGATCCTCGGTCGGCCAAAAAATCCCATGATCATTTTCATCTCTAATTTTTTTTTATCACAGTTACATGACGTAGTCCATCCGTCCAACAATATAATCATTTGTTGACAAGGATAGATACTACTTTGACCACAAATATACATAAAAATAAGTCACTTCAAGTAAAAAAAACTTGTATATTGTAATAGTCTAGTAATAAATCTAGTAATGTCATTTCACAAGATCTACATTTTCTATTAAATCGTTATCACAAGTCAAAGCTTATATTGTTTAATTTAACACTAATATTATAGAAATGTTTAGTTTTGGATGGGGCGAGTCTTAGACATCGACATGGCCTCCAATACAAATGTTTTTACACATTGTATCAGACATTCCGTCTCCAACGCATGCATGTCCCTTCAATTCACCACTGCTCTTCACACATGCAGGTTCCAGGCGACATGGTGGTGAACGCGATGATGGCGGCGATGGTGTCACCATCGCCATCATCATCACCGACGGTGTACCACGTGACGTCATCCCTACGAAACCCGGCACCATACGCGGTGCTATACAGGACGGGGCTCCGCTACTTCGAGGAGAACCCACGGGTGGGGAAAGACGGCCGTACGGTGCGAACGCGGCCGGTCCACTTCTTCCGCACCATCGCCGCCTTCAGGGCGTTCATGGTGGTCGTCTACAAGCTTCCCCTGCAGCTTCTCCGCCTCCTCTCCCTCCTCTGCTTCGGCCTCCTCTTTGCTCGCCGCCATGCCGAGATGTCTCGCAAGTACGCATTCGTCATGCACCTCGTCGATCTCTATGGTCCCTTCTCACTCTTCAAGGCGTGCTTTGATGATCTGAATATGGAGAGGTTGAGGTTGTCAATGGCGGTGGCGCCGCCGCCGGAGAAGGAGATGTTTTGTGTGGATCCGAGGACGATTGATTGGGATGAGTACTTTTATAGGGTTCATATTCCTGGGGTTATGAAGTATGTTCTCAAGTGAGAGTGATTGTTGTTGACGATGCTGGATGTATGTATACTCGGTCGATCCATTAATTGTTGATTAATCGCTCGCTCTGTGTTTAAGTTATGGTTGTATAATACTCCAGTAGGTTTTACAGAATCGGTTTTAATTATAAGCTTCGTTCCATCTGGTGGTGAGGTATTATTGTTGTAACACAATCATCATGTTAAAGATTTCGATTACAATTAAGATTGCTCTTGTTAACATCCACATATATATATATATACTCTTCTTGATTTTTAAGTATGTTCCAGGGTTCATTGATTGGTTGGTTACTGTGAAAAATATTCAGACATGCAAGTTCCTTGTCAATTTGGCTGCTCCAATTTCAAATTTTTGTTGTAAAAATATTTCAGATGCTGCCAGTTACTCTAGATGGAGTTGGGCTAATGCATGATAAGGCCCAAAAAATCATGGGCCGGAATGTCAAATTTGCGGCCATATCATAATCTGGCCCATATGTGCTTCCCCCGCTAAACGATACGAATCCAATACTCACCTCACCTGACGCCTCTTTGACTGTTATCCTTTCGCCGCCCACAGTTTCCATCCATCCTCACTCTTAACAGATCTATACTGATTTCAGATTTCTTTTGGTTTCCTACCTGTAAATCTCAAATTTTTGCATTTGATTTTACGAGTGCTCGCTCTGAAATAAAAAAAATCTGAATATGCTGTTTCATTTGATGATAGAGTAGCTGTTTGTTAGAAGAACAAACAAACCAATTGGCTTGCTGTTCTTCTTCCGGCACTCTTCCTTATTACAGTCTGATATGAATCTAAAATTCTAAATGCGTGGCCACTCTGCTAGTACTCTTGATTCAAAAAGCTGACAAGTAAAATTCAGAATTTTGAACTCAAGTTGTTGTGCTCCAGCAACAATAGTGCAGGACTGACTGACACAAAACCAGACGTGCACATACATTTGTTGCACTACTGCAGAGTTGCATCCAACAACAACAAAAGCACTAGTACTCCACTTGTACTAATTCAGTAAATGAAACGAATGAATGAAGTGAAATATAAACCGGCACGAATCTCAAAGCAGTCAAAAAAAGGGACAAAAAGTGACTGAAATCTGGGCCGCTCGCTCTCGCATCTTCTCCTTGCCCTCTTTTCGTTTCAGTTTTTTGAGATTTTTATATTTTTCAATTTTCGTTTCAGTTTCGTTTTCGTTTGAGTTCGATTCGATTCGATTTGTTTTCTCTCTCTCTCTCGCCGTGTTCATCCCCCTCCTCGCCGTGTTCTTCGCTCCGCCGCCGCCGGATTCGATCGGCCGGCCTGCCCCCCGCCGAATCCCACCGCTCCCATCCTCCCGAAGCTTCTCGAACCTTCCTCCCCCTACCAGGACCCATCTCGGGGCGTCCTAGGGTTCCCGCGTGGCTGCGCGCGATTTCTAGGGTTTTGGGTCCTCCTCGGGGCATGGGCCTTGCGGTTCGGCGTCAGTGACGAGCGCCGGCACAACCTAGAGGAAGAGATGATTACGGAGAAGCCGAGCTGGATTCGCCATGAGGGCCTGCAGATCTTCTCCATCGACATCCAGCCGGGCGGCACCCGCTTCGCCACCGGCGGCGGCGACCAGAAGGTGACCCACGATTTTTTCTTTTTTCTTTTTACTCTCTTGAACTGTAAATTTTTTGTTGGTACTGTCAAGCTTGTTTTTTCTCCGTGATAAATTGACCTTCTCAGGGAGTCAGAGTTGACATGTAGAGGGAAGTTAGGTAGCAGAATTGCATTTCAATTTATCAGTGGTATAGCTGATTATATTTCATCGTTTGTTAAGAGGGAGTTCTTTGGATCATCAGTGATATTAGTGGGTTTTAGTGTCTGGGTTCGTCCATGTGGGAGCAGGTAACTTGTTGTCAAGCTATCACTGAAGATACTAAAATCTCCTTTTTCTTGTTCTCGAAACAGATTCGCATATGGAGCATGAAATCTGTGGCCAAGGATGGTGACACTGAGGATTCCAGCCAAAGGTTGCTGGCTACCGTCCGAGATCATTTTGGATCAGTAAACTGTGTTAGATGGGCCAAGCATGGCCGCTATCTTGCTTCAGGATCGGATGACCAAGTTATCCAGATTCATGAAAAAAAGGCTGGCAGTGGAACATCCGAATTTGGAAGTGGAGAGCCTCCAGATGTAGAAAACTGGAAGGTCATTATGACCTTAAGGGGGCACACTGCGGATGTGGTAATTTTCTGCCAAATTTGCGTTCATGCTTTGTTTGTCCATTTCTTTCAGAACATTAACTTCAACCCGTTACTTCGATGTCTTACTATAAACTTTGTGATCCTTATTGATTCATTATTGAACACGATTATGTTTCTTATGCCTAAAGTAGGTTGACCTTAATTGGTCCCCTGATGACTTGACATTGGCTAGCGGCAGTTTGGATAATACTGTTCACATCTGGAGCATGGCCAATGGCATATGCACTGCTGTATTACGAGGGCATTCTAGCTTAGTTAAAGGCGTTACATGGGATCCTATCGGTTCTTTCATCGCAAGCCAATCAGATGACAAGAGTGTTATCATATGGCGTACAAGTGACTGGAGTCTTGCTCACAAGACGGAAGGCCATTGGTCAAAATCGGTATGTTTTTGTTATATGTGTTTTGGACTTGTTATTAACTCCTTGTGTTTATGTCGTTCACATGCCTTATTTTCAGAAGGCCTTCTTGATGACAAATATTACTATTTTCGTGTTTGCAGCTTGGTTCGACATTTTTCAGGCGGCTTGCTTGGTCACCCTGTGGCCATTTCATAACCACAACGCATGGTTTTCAGAAACCTAGGCACTCAGCCCCTGTGCTTGAACGGGGTGAGTGGTCAGCAACCTTTGACTTTTTGGGGCATAACGCACCTGTCGTGGTGGTTAAGTTCAACCACTCGATGTTCCGTAAGCATTTATCTACTGGCCAAGACATAAAGGCTGCACCAGCTGGATGGGCCAATGGATCATCAAAAGCATCATCAAAAGAACATCAACCATATAATGTTATTGCTATTGGGAGTCAGGACCGAACTATTACCGTTTGGACGACAGCGAGTGCCCGGCCATTGTTTGTTGCTAAGCATTTCTTCACTCAAAGTGTGGTTGATTTATCTTGGTATATCACTTTGACCATATAATATGTTTTTATAGCTAGTATCCCATATATGCGCAAGCTCAATAATGGCTGTTATTTTTCCTTGACAGGAGTCCTGATGGTTATTCACTTTTTGCCTGCTCTTTGGATGGATCGGTTGCCACCTTTCACTTTGAAGCAAAGGAGCTTGGATACAGGTTAAGTGATGTTGAACTGGATGAATTGAAGAAGAATAGATATGGCGATGTTAGAGGGCGTCAATCAAATCTAGCTGAAACCCCTGCTCAGTTGCTACTAGAGGAAGCATCTGCCAAACAATCTGCTAGCAAAAAGGTTCCCAGTGTCCAGCAATTTCAATCACCCCCAAAAGTTTCTATAGATACACCTAACCCGTCTGCAAGTGTTCCAAATCAGAAAGCTTCTGAAGCTTTACCTGAAGATGAGAAGAAAACAGCAGGTTCCACTGCTGATGACATAAATAAAGCTCCTCGTTTATCTAGTCCAGTGAAACAAAGAGAATATAGGCGTCCTGATGGCCGTAAAAGGATTATTCCTGAGGCTGTTGGATTTCCTTCCAACCAGGACATATCCAACCGTTCTCAGAACCAAGTTGTCGATTTTTCATCCCTGGATCAGCGAATGGTCATTGGAGAGAATGGAGCAAGACCATCTTATGGTACTAGCAGTAACTGTAATAATTGTGGAGTTAGGGAACGCTCTGGCACCACAGCAAGAACTAACATTAGTGAGAGTCTTGTTATCCAAAAAGCTTCAGCTGGTGCTGGCAGTGATGGAAGGTTGAGCATAGAACAGACTGGATCTGTAGTTCCAGGCTCAGTGGCCTCTTGCTCTTCACTCTCTATCCATGTATTCAATAAGAAAGACAATGAGGATTCTGTACCAGTCTGCCTGGAAGCAAAGCCTGTAGAACGTTCTGCAGGGGACATGATTGGGCTCGGTGGTGCTTTTTCAACAAAAGAAACCGAGATTACATGTACAAGAGGAACAGAAACTCTTTGGTCAGATCGCATCTCTGCCAAGGTGACTGTCTTAGCCGGTAATGCAAATTTCTGGGCAGTTGGCTGTGAAGATGGTTGCCTGCAGGTATGTAATATCCCGTAGTGGAATTTCTTGTAGATTTATTTTATGTTTTAGTTTAGAACAGTTACAAAATATACCAACTGTTGCTGGAATATGCTTTATTTATCCATTCTTGTGCATTCATTTTTCTGACAATCAATTGTTCTTAATTATTCAGGTTTACACAAAATGTGGAAGGCGAGCAATGCCAGCGATGATGATGGGATCAGCAGCAGTTTTTATAGATTGTGACGAGTGCTGGAAATTGCTTCTTGTAACTAGGAGGGGTTTGATGTACATATGGGACCTCTATACCAGGAGTTGCATTTTACATGATTCTTTGGCTTCTTTGGTAACATCTCCAGATGATGCAGCAGGAAAAGATACTGGTAAATATTTTATATGGAGTATTTAATTTTAGTCTGAGGATTTCTGCATCTAAATTGATGTCCAAGATGGTTTGTTCTTGCAAGTTGACCTTGCTTTGTTATATGACAGGTTCAGTAAAGGTTATATCTGCTAAATTCTCAAAGTGTGGTTCACCCTTGGTTGTGCTTGCCAGTCGTCATGCTTTTCTTTATGACACGGCCATGAAATGCTGGCTAAGAATAGCTGACGATTGTTTTCCAGCATCAAATTTTGCTAGCTCATTTAGTTCTACTCAAGGTGGAGAGTTAGGCAAGTTGCAGATCGATATAGGAAAATTCATGGCTAGAAAGCCTATTTGGAGCAGGTTTGCAAAGTCCCCCATGATTTCTCTCATCTTATGAATGCTTGAAGCTAGTATTATGACATGCTAGCATAACAGAGTGCTCTATTATATAATCGTTCGGCTGTTTGCACTACAGGGTTACAGATGATGGGGTTCAGACACGCTCCCATTTGGAGACCCAGCTGGCAGCTTCACTGGCTCTGAAGTCTCCACAGGAATATCGCCAATGCCTCTTATCCTACATAAGGTTTTTGGCAAGGTTAGTTTGTTTATTGCTTCAATGCAATGTCTACAGAGTCTCCTTTTCTGTGGCTGGTGACATTTCTTTTGCAACCTCAGTTTTATATGTTTATCTGCCTGAAAAATCATGTGAATCTTCTATATCTGATGAGAATCAGCCTATGACGCTGTGCTGAAATGCTTGGGGTTCTTGTTGTTTGTTTCATTCAGAGAGGCAGATGAATCTCGTCTACGTGAAGTTTGCGAGAGCTTTCTTGGTCCTCCGATGGGCATGGTTGATGCTGCATCATCTGCTGATTTGAAAAACCCATCGTGGGATCCTGATGTTCTTGTAAGGCTGTTTTTCTTACTAATACTAGGCATCAACATTGTTGGCTCCTGTTTTATGTCTGAATGAATCTGTCTTTTCTTGAACCTTTAATCATAAGTACGGTAAATCTGCAGGGAATGAAGAAGCACAAACTACTAAGGGAAGATATACTCCCTTCCATGGCGACGAACCGCAAGGTTCAACGGCTGCTAAACGAATTCATGGACCTCCTTTCGGAGTACGAGGCTGCTGACACAAACGTTGAGCAAATGGATGTGACACCAGCAGCAACAGAAGCCAACAATGCCTCATAGCACAATGCTCCAGTTGGATTGCTGGAGACTTACTGACACCTTCCTGGGTAAGCATAGGAGAATTGAGTGCATACAAGATATCTTCTGTTTATGAGATCAAATTGCCCATGGTTGATTTATTATGTAGCTGGTAGCCTGTGTTGTTAGCAAATGGTGCCCTCAGACAGACAGTATAACCCGTTAGTTGTAACGCGAGTGTAACATTAGAAGGAAAGCGATGGAGTGGAGTGGAGGCCGCCTGGTGATGGATTAATCGTGTAACAGTAAATCTGTAGAAGGGTCCGTCAGATTTAACTTATGTCCTTTTTCACTTTTGTGTTCCAAAGGCAATGTCGTTTTTGTTTTTTTAGGGCTCTATAATTGGTCAAAGTATTAATTTTTCCAGCATATCATCATCAATAATACTGTTTTGCATCCATCCATCCATCCATCAAAATGTAATCAAACTAGCATAACAATAATAAAAAGTTAATAACCCAAGATTAAAAAAAAAAGTTGTTCCAAGCAAGAAGCAATGTTGCAACAACAATTAAGCAATAAGGAGCAAGTGAAGTCAGGTGGAGAGGAAGTCATGGATGGCGGGCGTGAAGGCGTCGGCGACGGCGGCCCAAGCGGCCTGCGTGGGGTGCACATCATCCCAGTAGAAATGCCTCTCGGGATCATCACACACCGTGTACAGCTTCTTGCCGCCCTCGTCCTCCTGCCCGCAGTAGCCGTCCGCCTTGAACGTCTCGCAGCACGGCCGCAGCCTCACCGGGAATCTCTCTGAGTTGTCGTTGAGGAATGGGGTGTGGAGGTCGAGGAGGAGGAAGGTGCGGTTGGTGGGGTCGAGGTCGTGGAGGACGGAGCGGAGGGCGGCGTTGTGCTGGTCGGCGCCGGCGTTGGCGACCGTGTCGCAGCCGCTGTAGTTGAGCGTCCGTGTGAAGTAGGGCGTGCAGCCCATTGGGTGGAGGTTTGTGACTATCACCTTCCCCATTCCGACGTCGTCGCGCAGCCGCCGCAGTTGCTCCCTCAATCCCCTCATCACCGTCGGAATGTACGCGATCGCCGCCTCCTGCAAGCACCGACCAATTCGTTAATTCCCATTAATTAACGACGACTAATCACTCATTTGCATTATTGCGTACGCTTGTGCCGTTGTTCTTGTCGACGACGGCGGAGTAGTCGTTGCCGGAGACGACGACGGCCGCAACGCCGGCGGTGGGGGCGCAGCCGCGCAGCGTCTTCTGGAAGAGGTCGA
Organism: Leersia perrieri; assembly: GCA_000325765.3. Lineage (NCBI taxonomy): Eukaryota > Viridiplantae > Streptophyta > Magnoliopsida > Poales > Poaceae > Leersia > Leersia perrieri. Next base: position 15,287,758 of record CM002487.1, read on the forward strand.
TCTGGGAGCTGATGTTGCGCTGGAAGTAGCCCGTGTCCAGCACGCCGGAGCCGCCCACGGCGAAGTTCATGCCGCGGGACAGAAGCCCGCCGCCGCCGCGCCGACGCAGCTTGTACGCCACCGGCGTCGGGATGCCCACGGCGGAAGCTGCAGGGGAATTTTGAACCATACACGTACAAACACCAAATTAAACATTATTATCTTCTTATTAAGCTAGTGGATTAATAGTATAAGTAGTAGCTTGCCCTGGAAAGGGAATGGTTAAGGTTAGGTTCTGCAGCCAGCTGATGGGAATCTCATTTACTAATTGGCACATTTTCTGACATGATAGATGCATGCGCGCGTGCTGCTTAATTACCCTGCTGTATAAGTGCAAGGCATCAGCATATTCTGCTTGGATTTTTGTTGTTGAGAGGGTGATTATAATTAAGTATGGCACATGAGATGCTAGTGAGATGTGGTATGGAACATACGCACGTCAGTACATCAGGTGAGTGAGAATCTGGCTTTTAGTTTGCCTCCAATAGGCTGCAACTAAAATTAGCATGCTTGGTGCTCAACCCTCCTATTAAACTAGCTAATCTGAAGAACACCAATAATATACTACGAACTTAATTACTCCTAAAAGTGGTACTGTGGAAAAGAGAAACCATCTCACACTCTTAATCACACAGCTCAATTTCAGTAGTTCTTTTGAAACAAAACAGTTGATTAGATGAAGATGATAAATATTAAATGAAAATTAAGGCATAACACGGTCATCTCTCCATGAGCGGCGCCAGGACGGGTTATTGGTATACAGTTGATTGTATCTTAGGGCATTATACAGTTGATTGTGATGCATCACCTGTTGTTCACTTGATTACTAACAAATGTCGGTTAGATTGAGAAAGGTTTTTCGGACACATCTCAAGCCTAATTAGTCAGGTCAGAACAATAACAGTAACAGTAGACAGAAAACATGACGAGACAACAAGGGAGATAACAAGTGCTAGTAATATGGAGAGATATAGGGTAGGTAAAAAGAATAGAGACGCAATGGAAGCATGGTCATAGCAGGCATGAATGGGCGATGACGGCTAGCTGGGGCATATATCCATGTGCAGTCAGTTAAGTCGGCATGGAAAATGAATGAATGATCGAGTCAGAGAAATGGCCATTTTCCAGCTGCCCAAAAAGCCAATTCTTTTGGCCTACTCGGCAGGGGAAAAAAAAAAAAGAAGAAGCCAATGCAAAACATTCTTCTATAGTTAGTTGCTGGTACTGTTTTTTCTATCATGGTGAAATTGATGACTGATCATACATATTTCGCTTAGAAAAGAAAAGGTTGTAGATGCAAGTTAGAATGGCCTCTGAAAAAGGTTTGGCACTGGTAAAATGATCGGGTTACACTAGTATAGTGTGTATTAGTGTGTATGAAGGGCAGTAATTGAATCGACTGGTTGTGGCTGATTTTTAGCTGTGTAATATAGAATTTATGTATTATTCACTTTGGTCTTGGGAGGCTCAGGCTGACCGGGCAGTTGCTAGCAGCAGCAGCAGTGGACTGGAGGAGTGACTTGAATTCGTTTAGCAGCTAGCCGTCCAACGAACCACCATCAATGCAATCGACATTGGTCGCTTCAAGTCGCTAACTCATCATAGTGGAAGAGAACACGAAGCGATGGATTCCATGTCGGATTTTCTAGATGCAATTATACATTATACTTGCAGTTGGTTGCGTATGTATTTTGATTGAATGGCCTTTTCTCAGATCATGATTAATATACCACTAGAAGGGAATAATTTACTTGACAGTACGTACCGAGGAAGTCGGTGAGGACGCGGCCGTCGGAGAAGCGGCCGGTGGGACGGCGAGGGAAGGTGAGGCCGTAGGGATAGTACCACGCGTGCGTCAGATCCCTCCCCAAATTCCCCAGGTTCCCCGTGTCCGCGTACGAATCGCCGAACACCCACAGTGGCCTCTCGCCTTTGCCGCTGGGGCAGCCGCCGTTGCCGGCTGCCGCCGTCGAGTCATCAGGCGCCGCCGCCGCAGCCACCTCTACCACAAGACCTGTTATAAGACAGTACAGATGGATGGGAGTTGAAGTTTCAGCAGCAACAACAGTAGCTAGTAGCAGTAAATGAATTAATTTGTTGCAGATGCTACAGCCACTAGTCAGTGAGAGTGAGCAGAGAAGACAGAGACAGAAATTAACATCACAGGGTGGATGATGGAGTACGTAGCAGGAGTAGCTCGCTAGAATTAATAGTGTTGGAGTGATCAAAAGAAGAGATATGATGGGAGTAATTGATGCGGCCGGAGGGAGGTAGCTGAGCTGAGCTTGCTTACAGGAGGAGCAGAGGAGGAGGACCACCATCGCCATGGTCATCGTCCAAGTAGACCGGCGACGACATGTGATGCTCTCCTCCATGCTCATTCCCAAATCAACCTCCATCGATCTCACAGCAGCTGGTGTAGTGTGAGAGAGAGAGAGAGATCGGAGGAGGGAGGCGCGCAACCTGCAGGAGAGGAGAGATGATCGATTTGTGTTGGTGTGGTGTGGTGTGGAGGCCTAAATATAGGCAGCCAGGCCAGGCCACGGCAATGCATGGCCTGCCGGGAGAGACTTCACTCTGCGCCCAAAGGCAACGAGCTAGCTAGACTCCACATCAAACAAACAAATTCCAACACCGGACCCTTCACTCTCTCTCTAGATCTTTGTACTATTGTATCTCTACCTCCTCCCACTATATTTACCGCCACTATATTTACCGGCAAAATGAAGTGAAATTAATATCTTGCAACATACTACCTCCATCCGAAATTATAGGGCCTATTTCGTGTTGTTAGGAACTTATGATTTCTCTATTAAAATATTATTATTGTGATGAAAAAACATAATAATAGGAAAGCACATTTGAGTATTGAGTAAGAACAACAATAGAGGAAGTTGTTCTAATCACTCGTGTGAATGTCCACGAATATATTTTATGTGTAAAAAATAGTTATGAAAATTTAAATTTTTTGATATGATATATTAATATGAGATATATAACTCAATAAACATACTGATTTAGGGCAAGTTCTAAAGTGGACAGTACGATTGGATTGTTGCCGCACGTATAAGATAAGTAATTAGTATATGATTAATTGAGTATTAACTATTACAAACTTTAAAAATAGATTTGTTTGACTTTAAAAAAAGTTTTATATAAAAATTTCAAAAATATACCGTTTAGTGGCTTGGAAAATGTGGATGAAAAGTAGGTACTAAGGGGTCTTACTATCCACTTCACCATTGTGGGAGTATATATTAAAGGGGTAGTAGTAGTTACCGGCAATAGCACTACTTCCGGTTAACAAGAAATAAAGAAATATTTAAAGTCTCTTTTCTCTCACCCATCTCTCTTCTTCATCTAACCATACTCTCAATGTGGGTCTAGCTTAATAGTATGTGTACATTGTGGAGAGCAAAATAGCTAATACATTGTTCTGTGGGTCCCACCCTTATTACCCAAGTAGTAAAGATACATTGAGGTTGCCCTAAGTAATAATCCTAAATTAGCTGAAAAGAACTCGACCTTATTTAACATATACAAGTTACATTAAATAAAATATTTATGACTATGAATATATATGTATAGCGAGAAAGACATGAGTATCTTATCGGCTAGTTGTAATGTACAAGTTGTGAGTTAGTAGATCCCCCACCTCTCTCTTAACATCATTAATATGAAATGCCTTCTTTCTATATGTGAGCATTCGCACACGTGATTAAAATCCATTTCCTAGCAAGAAGTACAATTTCATTCGTTTTATGTGTAAAGAATCTGATTTTACGGTTTTCATACAAAACCAGGAGAATGGAAAATTGGTCAAGACTACCTGTAAACAGGAAAGGCTGGCGTTCGAGTTTTATTGTTCGTAGATATTGTAGTAGTTTCAAAATATGTGTTGTTAGGATTGTTTTTTCTCTTTTTCCATATGAGGTCAAGTCACAACTAAGATCTCTGAACTGGAAAACAATTTTTATTTCTGCACAACCCTCATATAGCCTATCCCTCGCGCTGTCCTCCTTCGGCAGCTCCCCTCCACGCCAAGGCAAATCTAAGTAACATGACCCAGGGGCGAATCTAAGTAACATGACCGGTGTTAGCTGACAACAACGACTTTTGGCAAAACATATAGCTAAAATACTTATACATATGATATAACAACATATTATTATAAGTAAAATTAGCATGATATTACATCAGTAGATACACTCTAACACTGACGAATCAATTTTCTAGATCCAGATCCGCCATTACTCCAAGCCGAGCCAAGCGTACCACATGACATCCTCTGCTCACCGCTGCCAAAACAACCAACCGAGAAGACAACATCGAAGCCTCATTGAAGTTAGTGGTGCGCGTGCGAGAGGGGGGGTTGCGATGTTTGGTGGCAGCCGCCAAATTGTCATATGCACGATAGATCTGCTGATAGCGTGCATCGGACCAGGCTACCAATTGATAGTGGTGGATATGCCGAACCAATATTCGAGGATGCTCGTAAGGATTTTTCGAAAGAAAAAACCCATAAATTAGAAAACGATCTCTGGTTGACGTGGAACAGGAATATTCAGTGATCACATTTTGGACGTCCGACATTCTCAGAAAAATCATGGAAGAATGTAACTCGACCACAAAAGGTGCACATCATACTCTAATGTTCCTATATAGTCGGCCCAAGTAGTATTAATCGCCATGGTGAGCTAGCGACTAACAGCCACCAACCCTACTGGCCCATCTCCCACCCACTACCCACTGTCAGATGGGCCACACCAGCTTCTAATTAACAACCACTGCATTCAAACCGGTCACTCTTTTTAGTTTGCAGTTAGCTGCATGATAATTCATCTTGAAATCACCAAGCACCATAATAAACTCACACATCTGTATGTCTAAACTATCATCATATGTATGCCTGAAAAATCAAGAATTTAACTTAGACTAGTAACAGTACTAGCAGCAAGCAACACGAACGTGGTGGTTGGTTTAATTTGGACTCTCCTCTGTGACCTCTATGCTGTTTCCTCCTCTCATTCTCCAAAACAACAGTACGATCTCTTTGAACAGAGATCAGAGTTGCTGCAAATATGCAATGCATCAGGCCATGCGTGCAGTAATGAGTGATTAGTCATGGTGCGCGTGGCAAACTGGAGACGAACGGCCGGGGCATATGCTCTGTCAGCAGAAGCGAGAGAGAAGAAGCGTCCAATAGCAAAGAGCATAGCACACTGTTTTTCAGTTTTCCTTCCTTCGATGGAATATACAATATGTTTATATGTCGGCGCATTCACATAAACAAATTTCAGTATGTACACTTTGGTCGCAGAATCTTGGCTTTCAGGAATGCATGCTCCCCATATGCATTTGCTCATCCCACTCATAAAGCGGCTTAATTCCCCATCTTTACTACTAACTCATTGCTACTAGCTGATGCTGTTATCAGGCGCGCATGCTTGAGCTACTTGTAGCATCTCCAGCAAATGATGTCTAATCAACCATACATGGTGTCGTCACTTACATGCGTGTACATTACTTTGCCATGCTTAAGCTGTTAAGCACGTAGTGCTGCATGGCCAATAATTTCATGTCATGTCAAATCTAAGGATATTATACTAGCTAGTAGTCAGCCCGATGAAAGTTTGTAAAATGGCCCTGCCTGCCAATCCCTGCGGCAAGGTTGCGGTTCTAACTTCTGTAAGAGGCTAGCTGGTGCATACATGTTCAGCAGGAGGACGGTATTTTTAGAATCTGTGAGGCTGTTCTGCAATTGCTCACTCGTTAGAAATATTGGTACACTGCAATTCACTCTGTTGGTGCACAAATAATTCAGTGAACTGCCTGGAATAGGTAAGTAGCAATCCCAGTTTTTCTTTTTTTGATAAATAATAACAGGTTTTTACCACTTAAGTTATTTTTTTCTATCCAGGCACGCACATGCACATCAGAACCCAAAAGCACCAGACTTAATCATCAAGATAATTCGGCAAGGTGCCGTAGTCCATCCATGTCACCAACAAGTGGAAAGTACTAGCACTAGCAGATGCTAAATATTTCCTAACAATTTGCAATTCATCAGAATAAATGATTGACACAATATCTGCAGTACGGGGTGCATGATAATGCCAAGAGATCTCTGCATGTCAAAATTCTGACACGCATCAATGTACAGAGAGATGGAGAGAAAGGCGACGCCGAGATGCCATTGATCCAGATGATGCAATTACATAATCACATTGTCACTGTGCAGTGAAGAGGAGCTCCTTGGCATATGCAAGAACCTTAGGAACATCGACAGTCCAGGCAACCGAAATCGGAGAGTATCCAGTCCACGGATTTTCTGAATTCCACCTGCACACACCAATTCAACAGTTAAGGACCAGTTGCAAATCTCCATGGACTCTGAAGAAACAGGCGGCAACAATCTTGTGTATGTTTTTTTTTAGATAATGGTGCAATCTTGTGTATGTATCTGCTTACTTCTTCAGTCCCAAGTCCATGGAAGTATGGCCCTTGCAAATGCCCTGGGTCTCGACCCTCACCACGCCCTTCTTGAACGTGAAGTACTCAGGGTGAACTAACGCGGTGAAGCTCGCAGGATCATGTAGGAAAAGGGCTGAAGAAATGACAGAAACCATGATATGAAACATTTCCCCCAAGTCTGAACTTATTAGGAGATTGGAGATGATTAATTTCAGGTGTGTACCATCGACTCCATAGGAGTGGACATGCCAGTCTCTGTAAAACTTGCAGATGTCACATAGGAATTGTGCGTGTTTTCCTTTTGAGTTACTTAGCTCCAACATATCCTTATCTGCAATTGTTAGTAAATGATTAGTTCATGTCATGTGCTGAGTTGGTTATGTAGTACTACTGTTAAGTGCAAATTGAAGGTGCAAGAAGTGAATGGCTGGTCCTGATTGATGAACCTGTGAAGTAGATTTGAGTTGTTATGTTAAGGCCAACTACGTAGATATCTGCCCCAGAAGTGAAAACTATGTCAGCTGCTTCTGGGTCGCTATGGATCTGTGGATCAGAGGAAATGAAAAAAATGTCAGTTGAATGCTTTGCTTCTCACTGGAATCAGAGTATGATATGTATATGATTTTTATTGTTGTGCTGTTTTATCTACTGGAAATATTTGCAAATTCCAAAAGTCAAGGCTATAAGAAACTTTGAAGCTACTATAAATTTCAGAAATGCAGTAAGAGAAAAATGCTGAAAGAAACCAACAGTATAGATGCAGAAGCAAGCAAGCGTAATATACTAATAAAAATTACATTTGCTTCAGCTGAAGGGGTGGCATTCCCAGCTGCAAAGAAAGCTCCACCAAGCACTACGATTTTCTTAACTTTGCTTGCAAAAGAGGGGTCCCTCTTCATGGCCTAAAGAAGAACAAAGAAAAAGTGTGACAGACTGAAATAAGGTTTGGTCCTAAGTAGCTAAGATGCGTCAGAGAAAGCAGATACTAGTACATACCAATGCGACGTTGGTGAGAGGGCCCAAGGCGAGTAGAGAGATCTCCCCTGGAGACTCTGATACCTTGTCAACTAGAAACTCAGCAGCTGATTGCTCAATTTTGTTGGTGGTAGGATCAGGAAAGGACGTGTTGCCAAGGCCATTCGATCCATGAACAAAGTCAGCAACATGAGGCTTTCCTCCCTGCAAAACAAAGATTGCCCTTTTTTTATACGGCATTCCACTAAACTACTCCACTTGAGGAAAATGTGATGGATTCTGAATATTCGCAAAGTGTGAGACCAGAGCTTTTTCAGCAAAATGCTGTCAAGATTTGCTCACCACTTTACATGTAACTTCCTTTTTCCCTTTTCCTAAACAAAACAGGCACTTTGCATGTAACATGCACATATATAGAAGGTGCAGATGATGTAAATTCATGCAAGGTTGGAGCTTGAGTAGAGTGATTCAGTCAAGAAATGATTTTGATGATTATAACAGTAACTATACACACAACATGGAGTTCTTCGAAAGAAACTAGCTCACATTAATAACTGGCTGCTGGTGCCAATGAGGGACAGAAGAAGAGTATACTCCTATATGATTGGAGTAAACATGGATGGAGTAGTAAGTGAAGTGTTAATACCTTGAGAGGCTCATGGCTGCCCTCTGCTACAGGCACGTCAGGACGGCCTGCCCTCTCGCACTGTCAGTCAAACAAGCAAAGGCGTAAATGAGCAATGCTGTACTGCTAATTGAGCTGATTAAGATTAAGAAGGCAAAGGCAAGGGAAGCAAAGTGAAATGGTGGTAGCTAGTAGAGTGGAAATGAAATGAAGGAATTAACCAGTAAGAGGGCGTTGCGGGTGGCGTAGGAAGTTGTGCAGTTGCCGAAGATGGTGGTCAGGCCAACGACCTGAACGCCGGGAGCTTGGAACGCCATCATGATCGCCACGCTGTCATCTGGATCATCAAGATCATCAATCAAACAAGCTAGGAAACACGAATTAATGGATCAAGCTAGGGGATTGATGCAGGTGGCAGTGCCGTACCGATGCCTGGATCCGTGTCGATGATGACCTTGATGTCCTGATCCGTAATCTTCGTCGTCTCCGGCGACGGCGGGATCTGATGCCCGTTCATCCCCTCCTCGCCGGCCGCCATCTGCTGATCGATTGATCGATTAATTTAGGAGTAGGATGGAGGGATCGAGGAGAGGATTATTAATTGGCGACTCGACGAAGAAGCAAGAACAAGTGGGAAGATTGATCAGACGATGATTGCTGGCGTTGACTGGCTGTGTGCGTCTGCACAAATAAAACCAAGTCAGATCTGCAACTGAAGGAGAGGAGAAACGGCCTAGCGCAGCTCAGCTTGCTGTCGCATTCGTCGTCTTGTACTCTACCTAACGTACAGTACGTCGCGATCGCGTCAGGGTTTGTCTTGGATGGAGCACATGGAGTACTTATCTTATCTTGGTGATCAGATTAAACTGCCATACACACAAACACATGGGGATTATGATAAGAATTCAATACTTTTTCATCGATCGATGCCAGAATTTCACTCTCTTTCTCAGCGTTGTCCAGCGAATATTTTCTGGACGAATAACCAAACGGATTCCTCTACCCAAAGTTAAGGCCGGCCGACTCATTCCTTCCTCCACCATATACAAACACAGATTACAGGCCCATTAGTACTAAATATATGGAATAATTTGTTTACTTGGGCCATCCATTCAGGCTAATATTTAAATGATAACATAAACATTTCAGTAAAAAGGGGATTAATGTATTAAGGAAAAAACAAATAATTAATAAGAAGATGTTGTTTTTCAGTGCATGATAAAAATAAAGCCATGGGGAGGGGAGTCATACTCATATCGAATTGAAATTGAACATAGTACAAGATAGTTTAGATTTTTCATCACTACATGCAATAAGCACTAGCACTAGCAGCAAACAACAATCAGCACTACGAACATCAGCATTAATTATCAAAGTAACATAGGGAATTCAATTTCCATGCTCCCTCCTTCTCCATTGGGTTGCTTTCGCCCACCACCTCCATCGCCTGGGAGGGGCAACACCACACTTTCAGGTCTCTTCTTGCTGGAAGATCCCTTCAGCTGCTTCTGTTTTCTCTTTTTACCTGCACCCAACCAATATAACTGATTTTAAGTCCACCTAGCAAACTAGCCCACATACATGCGTGTATATATTATTAATACCTGGATAGCTGGATATTGTTGTTTGCATGTATGTGAACTCAATCCCAGCGGTTCTACTCGCACCCACAAAGTCAACGGGTTGATACATCATTCTCTTGCTGAGATCGACAGGAAGGATCCACGCCTTCTTATCAAAGATGGTCCACCTTAGCCATAAGGAAGATAACATCGCCGTGCAAACTGAGCACGGGATGGCCAACATGGAGCCTCTCAAACTGAGGATTGGGTTCGAAGTGATTGGGTAGACTAGGCATGGTAGAAGCAAGATGAGATGTTTGTACCTCGTGGTCCTTGCGCCATGTGGCGGACTCGGTGTGCCAACTCCAGGAGGCGGCTGTCCATCCATCAACAACGTAGCTGGATGGACGTGGAGTATAGGCGTGTGTAAGAATATGGACATCCAGCTCCACATATCTGATAAGGCCTTGTAGGTCAAGGACGATGTCCCGAACTTCCCGTGGGTCGTCCGCAAGCCTTTTACCGTGTTTGAGCGGTGGCGGCAAGGGAATGAAGGCTGGCGGTTGGTGGTCATGGAGGACGTTGATGAGCAAGACGCCCCGCCATAGGTCAGCAAAACCCATGAGGCCAGGAGAGTGTTGGGAGAGGTTGATGACTTTGCTGGTGAGACCTGGCGATGGTAGCATGGTGTCGAGCCTACCAAGGGGAAGCACATTGATTGTCCATAGCTTGGTTCGAGAGTGGTAGAGGTGGAGGTTGTAATTACCCCTGGCAATGGGATGGGAACTAGGGCAGCGATGATGTAGTGTTGTTTGGGATTGTGGGGTGCCAAGGCAAGAGGGACATCGTCGTCATGGTCATGGTCATGGAGGAGGCCGACGTGGTTGTCAGGGAAGGAGGGTGGATGGGTGATGAGTGTGAGGGATGGTGGTCCATCATCGTTGGAGGCGGCGGCCTGATAGAGGAAGTAGTTGAAGAAGGATCTGTTCTGAGCGTTACCATGGCCGAGGGCGAGGCGGAAAAGGAGGAGGTCGTTGTGCGTGACGATGATTCGTGGCTCCATGGCAAAGTCACTGGAGGGCTTCGGTGTGGGGAGTAGACGCACATGTGGAACACCAGCGGCGGCTCGGCGGACGTGCACAGTGTCACCTGGATTTCGTGGCCTTCCCTCGTCTTGGAGACAGCTATGGTAGCGTTGCGGAGGTCGGCGTCGGCGAAGTAGGCGGCCCTGTCCAAGAGCACCCCCCTTCCCCTTGTGGAGGAGGATGTAGGGAGGCGTCCTTGATGTATCTAGGAGACACCCATAAATCTAAGGGGTCGTCATTCTCCATCTCCATGGAGGCGCAGCAGAAGATATATAGGAGGAGGGGGGCTGGGCAGTAGAGCAATCAGAGACGGATTTGCTTCGATTGCCTATCCTACCCACAAGCACGAGCGCAGGAAAAGCCCAGTCCGGCCCATAAAGGAAAAGCCCAAACCACCAGGGACAAAAGCGTAACTTCGCGTCTTCCTCCGTCTCGTCTTGAGTTGAGATTGATTCCTTTCCGACCCAAAGGGCTGCTTTGCTTGCTTCCTCTTCTTCTACCTTCCGTCCGACCTCCCCCTCCCCTATCTACCCCGACCCGACCACCGCAAATCCAATCCAAACCCTAGCCTTCCTCTCCTTCCCCTTGCCTTCCCCCCAGATCCTTCTCATGGCCTACGCTATCTAGCCCCACGCCACCAGATCGGCACCACGCGGGCCGTCATGGCCGCCCCCACGCCGCCGCCGGACTCGTGGGAGACGGCCGACCTCGACGAGCCCATGAGCCGCCTCCTGCTCTCTTCCGCGCGCCGCATCTCTTCCTCGCCTGACCTCGCCGACGCTGATCACGACGACCAGGCCCCACAGCAGCCCTCGTCCGGCCGACATGATTCGGTTGACCAGCTCGATCAGTTCCTCCGTGAGGCGCTCGAGAAGCCCAGGGAGCGCCTCTCTGGTATAAATTCCAATCCCCATAACTTTACCTCCTCTGCTTCGTGTCATGTCCATCTGCTAGCTATAATGTTTCTACCAGCAAAATTCGTGCTTTTTTTTTGTTTACATGATTAGTTCGCTTGTGCATGTTTCGACCTGTATTGATTCCGAATCATATGTGCTCACCTGCACACTTGTGATGCCTAAATCCTAACACTAGTTTCATGCTCTGTCACCATGTTCATATCTTTAATTCTGCTTGTTTCGACCGCCTGCACGTGTGTGCCATGTCTTCCTGCTTGGCACTAATTTCAAATAGGCTTCGCCCTGAAAATGTATTGCGAATTGGTGATTTCTGTCAACATTTCTTGAAAAACAATCTGATAAATTATGCCACACTCCTGTTGTACCAGACGCCCAAACGAAACCGTGTCAATTTTGTGTCTTATCACTCACCGTTGTATACGTCTTTGCAAAATTGATTTGGTTTTTCTGCAAATACTTTTAACTAGCTAGTTTCTATTTTTTGTTATTCAGCTTGCAGTCTTGTACTCTTGACTGCACATGCATCATGTTGTAACTCCATGACTAATTTCAAACTAGAAGTTATAAGATGTGCAATTCTTGATGCGCTGTACCTTACTGAAGTCTTATTTCCTTGCAGTGCTAAGAATGGAGCAAGACATTTTGAAGTTCATCCATGACCCTAGACAAACACAGATTGAGTTTGTGGCTCTTCCAACTTCTTACCTGCGTCTTGCTGCACATAGGCTGGCACAACATTATTTCCTCCAATCGATCGCTCTACAAGATAATGGCCTGCCTGATGGATCTGGTTCCCGTATCATCCTTCGTAAAACATCATCTGAGTGCCGGTTGCCTGCTGTGCGCCTATCAGATATTCCAGTTAATATGCCACAAGACGATAGTAACTCTATAGCTAAAGTGGCTATCAAGCAAAGGCCTCAGAAGCACTACCATAGCAATTCTAGTGCAGGTGGTCACTCTTCTAGAGGCAATCTCCAGAAAAGTGTCGAAGAAAGGAAGGAAGAATACAATAAGGCACGTGCACGGATATTTAATAACAACAGCAACAGCAGTAATGCTGCCGATGGGAGATTAGCTGATGAAGTTACTTTACCAAGCACTCTCCATAGGTCCAGTTCCTTGGATCTAAACTCGGGCAATAGGCTAGGTGATGGGCCTGAAATTACCCTTGAAAGGAGTTTGACTACTACTTCGTCTAGCAGCAGGTCAAATAGAAACAAGGCTGAAAAGGATCCTGTAGTTAATAGAAACAGACAGAACAACAGGGTGGCAATATTTCGAGACCGTGAATCGGATCGCAAGGATCCTGATTATGACAGAAGCTATGACAGGTCTGTTTAACTTGCACACTTTTTTTTTGTGTCAATTTAGCTATAAAGTATTTTGCCACTCCATTATATAGTTCCTTAGTTTATCTATGCTGTGAACCATTTACAATCCATTTACACTTGTCCTAAATTATCAAAGCAGCTAGTTGGTTCTTTCTCTGCAATCATCTATGTAAGCATTTCATTAATGTCAATTTAAAGTTTTAGGCATGTGGTATTATACTATTATGCTCAAATAAAGATTTAAATGGGGATATGGACTGACTTTCAAACTTCCAAATGTAACTTTAGAAAAGCTACCTGTCAACATTCTTGCTATTAGTGGTCAGTAAAGACTATCAAGTTTACTCATCATGAATGACTTTACAGGTATATGCAAAGATTTGATCCTGGATTTGGATTTAACGGAGGTTCATACACTATTCAACCTTTATATGCCCCTGCTGTTAACTACAACACTGAGTTCCCCCAACTTGGGTCGCATGGATCTCCTGTTCCTGTCGAGCAGCAGCCTCAGCCAATACCACAGCATATTCCTGGGCCCTGGTCACCGGCTCAATCGCCTAATGCGATTGGGTACAGACCTCCAGATGGCTCCATGCCACCACCTTACAGTCCTGGTCATGCTGGTGCTCCCATTAGGTCATCTGTTTACATGCATACACCCCAGCAATATGCTATGCCTTCACGGCCAGGAGTAACATTTGTACATCCACAGGAACCAATGCGACCATTTGCACAGGTTTGTATGTCTACTTTAGATTCTTGTTGCTTTTTCTCATTGTTTGTGTTGAATTGATGTAATACAAGAACATTGTTGTAGAGGTGTGGTACGATTGTTGATAGCTTGATTTTATGGTGGCTTGATTTGCTGCTGCCACTAGCAAAATCTTTACTGTCTCTAGAGATACAATAGTTTTACTTTTTTGACAAAAGGAGAGTTTTGAAGATGTATTTATGTAATGTAAGATTTTTGTATGATGTTTATACACATGTAGTACATACAACATCTGCAATAATATTCTTATATGCAATTTGTAGTGTGAACTAACTTTTCATTTTTGCTTCACAAGTTTGATGTTTCCTTTTTCTCTTTTTGCAGACTCACCAACAACAATCTGAAGCTACTTTGCGCTTAGCCCGGCCCCGATGAGGGGCTTGGGCATGCCTGCACCCTGCCAGCATTTTCCCAACATGTATATCGGATGTCATACCCGATTCATTTCTTGCTGGCAGATGGTAGCAGGCATAAAAGAACCGAGAAGCACAGATCTGAGCTAATCGATCCACTTGATCTAGTCAGCTTCTGTGGTTCTCGGTGTCATGTACCCTGCACTTGCATGTTGAGGTGCAGGAGAGGCACCTTATTCCTCCGGACTGTTGCATGGACTGCAAGTCCAATGTATAGAGAGAGAAGAAACTGGGAAATGAAGGGCAGAACAGAGCTCTTCGTTCCCATTCTGGCATGAAGACAATTCGGATGGGTTTGCTCACCAACTTTCAAACAAACGACCGTGCTTTCTAGCTCCTTTGGCTGGCCTGGTTCACGTCCTGCTGTTTGCTTACGAGTTTGGTAGTGAGCCGAGGCAGATGCTTGTAGATCTTTCATCGAAGCCTCATCACAGTTGATACCATCCCCTATTCACCTGAAAGGTATCAATGAGCCTTTCATGATCGGTGCTGTACTGCTGCTGTTCCTTGCAGTTTGGTTGAGAGTCAGGAGGGTCACTTTGCCCCTTGAAGTGACCAATGAGAAGAGAATTGGTACATCTCATGTGTGGATATTCAGAACATGGTTAGTTCAGTTCTTGCTGCTGTTTGTTATTCTTACCAGAGGTCATGTATCTCACTTCTGGACTATTTGCAGCTACCCGATTCACCTTTCAACCTGAAGCGGCTTCAGATGAACTGGAGACCTGTGGACTGAAGATGCACCGCTGTAGTCCCCACAGTGACCATAAGCCCCTTTGCAGAGGCTTAATCACAATGTCTGTTGTAGATCATCTGGAATCTAGTTCAGTAACCCAACTTGTTCTCTAGTACTCCAGTATGTACTAAGTAAAAAACACTATATTGAGATACATATGTGTGTGTTAAGTGTTGGAGGGTTGATTATGCTGTGCGTATGGATTGGTATGTCGCAGTTACTGCTTGAACAATCTGCGGCATAGCTTTAACCCGTATTGATGTGTGACATAAATGATGCATTTGCTACAGCCTTTTAGCCTGCTGTTTTTATGTTGGGCACCTTGTGTTCTGAATGGAAATGATGCCATCCTGCTTGCTCTCTCCATGTGTCCAGGAGGGAGGTGAGAACAAGCAGAAGAGTCAAAGCTAAAGCAACCAAGGGGAAGAAGGTATGTGATGCCATCATGATGGCGAATCTCATGGCCGGGGCGGAGCCTAACCTTTGGCCATCATTTTCCATGGCCTCAAGGATCCAACATACCTGCTGCTCTCATGATGCCCTTGCACTGCCTTGCATTAATAGGCTCACTCTGAAGGATCAACGAAATGATGCCACTTGATCTAGCTGCTCACGTTACCTATGTCAATTGTGCACTGCTCATGCTGCTTCCTTACCTTGTGTGTTGTTCATTTCCTTTTTGCATCTATAAATACCTTTGTGCTGTTTGTTGCTTCTTCACTATCTGCAGCTGCATCCACATTCCATTCACATTACAGCTCCTTCACAAGGAGGGAGGAGGTTCTTGGCTTGCTTGCTCTAAGGTGCTTTTCTTTGCTTTGCCTTCCTCTTCATATGCTCTGATCTGGTGGTTCTTTGTTTACTAATTAACCTTGTCTTTTTATCTGGTTGTATGAATTAGTAAGAGCGAGCAAGGAGATGGAGAAGGTGAACTCTGAGCTAGTGCTGCAGAACTGCTACATCATGGAGCAGAACCAGAGGCTGAAGAAGGCGGCAGAGCTGCTGCACAAGGAGAGGCAGAGGCTTCTCTCGGAGCTCAAGGCCCAGCAACGCCAGCCTGCAACCCATGGCCATGGACATGGAGACCATGAAGACGACGACAAGCCTGCATCGTCTGCCTCCTCCGATGGCTGTGGCCGCTCTTCCCTTCCAACTCATTAGCTTTTTATGACATGCTGTGTGTGTTTGTGTTTCCCTTTTGCGACTTAGAATAGTAGTACATGTTGTGTCTTAACATGCACTGTTAGGAGTGAGTATCTGCTTATATGGATGCCAAGAAGGTTTAAGCGCATATATGGGACGAGGCAGCAACCAGTCCAAAATACTACAATGTTGAAGTGCCTGTTTATCAATGGAGTGCCACCAATATGTGTCTTTTGTCAGTCACTTGCCGGTGCGAAACTGTAACTTGCTGGAAATCACCCGAAATTCCCTGTTCTTTATACGCTGTTCAGTTTCTTGCCAAAAAAAAAACTTTATAAGTTTTGTCAATGCCAAAATTTGGCAAGGAGGTGGTGGTAGTGTTCGGTTTATCACTTTACCAAATTTTGTTAAAGATTTTATGAGAAGAAGGTTCTAGATTTACCAATATTTGGCAATTTGCCAAAATTTTGACAATTTCAAAATTTGGAATGGTGGAGAATGGCAACAATCTGAAGAGGCACTGTTTTTTATTTTCTAGAAACTTATATACGCAGCTGTGTCTAAGGCTGCTGCTGCTGGTAGGTGAACATTTTGCATCGGCAAGCCCATCCCGGCCCGTGCCAGCCCAGCCCAGTAGACTGGATTGGCCAGCCAGAGCTAACAAACAAGCCGAACCAAGCCAAGGGCGTACGCCAAGCCGGAGGAGGAAGGCTTGGCGATGTCGCCTCCGCAACTGCTCCGCCCTTCCCTCTTCTTCGCCGCCGGCCAATCCCCTCCTACATCTCCATACTGGAGGAATCCGAATCTCGTCTCTGCCTCCTACGGCGCCGCCGGCAGCAAGCAGGTGCATCTCCCCGCCTGATTGATTGATTGATTTGACTGGCTACCTTGCGAATTCAATCTACCACTAACTGTTAGGTTCATCTTGCATCGAGTCACAAACAGTACGGTGTTGCTGAAGGTGAATCCGCTCCTGTCTGCTTGATTTGATTTGGGCGGGGGATTATAACTATTTAACCTGTCTAAACCCCTTATCTACCTAGTGGCCTTCTGCGATGTCATTGGGGGGGGGGGGGTGGATTGGATTTGAATTCAGAATGATGATGGATTCTTTATGTTGTAATCTTATATGGACATTTACATTTTAGAATGTTTGGTTGTTGATGTAGTACTCAAGTAACCCTATATGGTATGTCGATGATAATAAATCATACTAAACCACCTGCTCAATTTCTATATAATTTAATTGTACACAGCTACACTCATAGGATTAATCTTGGGAATCTGATGATAGATACTTAGATAGCGAGGCACTACGGGCAACGCGATCCACATAATTAGTTGCTGTTGGTTTGTGTGAGAATCCAAAATTTCTCTGGTTTCATAAAAGTTGACAGGAGGAACAAAATATCATAACAACAAACCCACAACATTTTTCCTGACAGGATGGAGCTAGGATAGCAGTGGCAGCTACCTTAGGACACAAGAACACACAGTTTGAGAAACGGGGTCTCCAAATTGAAAGAGGGCGGCAAAGAGCCCAGCGCCATGGCGGTCCTGTAGCTGGTGGTGGAGGATGGTCTGGAGGAGGAGGTGGTTGGTTCAGATGGTTTACCAGTGGAGGTTTCTGGGATGCTGCGAAACAAACTCTTCTTACGATCTTCGGCATTATAGCAGCGGTAAACGGCAATATCCTACACTTTGTGGATGAATGATTTGTTAACCTAGATGCATTCCTAACTGTTGTGCCATTTCCTTGCAGTTTTTCCTGATTGCCAACTTCAATGTGCTGGTAGCAGCTATTGTAAATTCACTGCTGGCTGTGCTGCGGCAAATTCGGCGTGCACTGTCCTTTATAGCTCACTGTGTTGTTCAGAGCATACAATCTTCTGCTCCTGGACGAACACCAGCTTCTCTAGACAGTGGCAATCACAATCAGGCTGCATCGGTTGTCAAAGATAGGGTTGGAAAGTCAGCGAAAGAGAGAGTTGTAAGGAAATGGGGAATGGACTGAACTAGTTAGCACAAATTACTGTCTTATGAGCCACATTGTTGTTTAGGCCTGTCTTGAGCTCTTTGAGGCCACCATAACTTGTTTCTGATCTTGTTTGGGAAGAGAAAATGATAAAAAGTTCTGATTTCGTGTGTCAAGTGTGAGTGTGTGCAGGGACGGTGAAATTTTATCACCGCGGTGACGGGGACGGGGAGGTGACCCCCGACGGTGAATTCACCGTTGCCATCTCTAGCTCAAACAGAGCCTCGTATAAATTGATCAACAGGCTAGGCCAGCCAAATAAAATATACTAATTATTCTGCTTTATTTTTTTCATTGATTGATCACTTGTTGGATGGGAAACATCGAGCATGATGCATGTGAAGCACTGGGAGCAACTAGCTTACTCCTACTACTTTTTTCCTTTTCTTTTCAAAGGGGAACCTGTGTAGTAACACTTGCTTGCTTGCCTAGACTAGAGGTGATGATGGGTGGCAAGAAACAAATGTAAATAGGCCTGCTACCGTGTGGGCCAGCAAATATGAGGTTGGGCCCAATGAATAAAAAGTGGAAGCCCACGTCGACGTGGATGGGCCAAGAAAGAAAAGGAGAGGAGAAGCACATGCGGCCCAAACACGCAAAGTGCAGAAAGAAATAAGCAGAGCTCGCGTGTCGTGTCGTCTCCTCGTTGATCGATCTCGAGTCTCGAGGAGTTCTTCTTCTTCCCCCTTGCCCACTCCCCTCTCCTCTCCTCTCCGCCCGCAAATTCCAATTCCAATCCCACCCTCTGCTTTGGCTGCCATGGCGACCGACTCCTCTGACGCCGCCGCTGCCGCTGCCGCCGTCGCCGATAGGAGCACCGTCTTCCGCAAGCTCCGCGCCAAATCAGACAACAAGGTGTGTTTGCCCTACCCTAGCCACCCTCACTGATTCATTTCGGTTCGTCTGCAACCACCCCATAATGTACGTAGGAATCGCTTGGGCAACAGATTTAATCAAGACTTCCTTTGCACCCGATGACATATGCTTTTTAGACCAGCTAGTCAGTCTTTTTGCTAAACTTTACTTCGTTGGTTTAAACCTCTCTGCATTCAGCCTTCCTTCCGGAGTAGGAAGTCCGAGATACCTGCTATCAAAGATGGGCGTTTCAACGTGAAGAATCTCCTTTAGCACCTCGTCACCACATTTTTTATTGACCAGCAGGGAGCACTTGGCCGGACTGAGCAGTTGACCCGCGCAAAGTTGATAGCAATGCAGCACCTGTTGTATCACTCTGGCCTGCTCAGGGCAAGCTTTAAAGAACAATAAGCTGTCATCCACAAAAAGGAGGTGGCTCACCCCCGGCGCTCTGCGACACACCAAAGAACTAGGAGAAATTTAGCGCTCTCATCCTTGCTCAGCCTATCAAGAGTTAAAAGCATCCAGTCCGAGCCATGTCTAACCAACATTAATTCATCGAGGCAGACGGTGACAAGGTGCTAAACCCATAATTTCTTTTATCTGCCACCTATTTTTACAATTTTACATTAAAATACTATTATTTATTAAAAAACATGTTTTGCCAAGGGTGAGCCTCCGAGAGATAGAAGAGAAGAGAGATTGTGCATAGGAGTCTGGGTGGGCGGATGGGTGGGCGGATGTCTTGCACATGCTGTATTGGTGTGAGACTAGGAGCGAGTGGAAGGATGGATGCCTTCCACATGGTGTGTGATTACCTTATCTAGGGTCTAGCACATCTCCGTCTCTATAATATATGTTACCCAAATGGTTAATAGAACACATATACAAAGTATTCCACATTTTCAAAGCATAGATACAGAAATATGATTTGCAGGAGGACAAATAGAAATGGTCTGGTAATATATTATAATTTAAAATAGATAATAATTGCTACAAACCGACTCAAATCAAAATCTGAGTACAATAACCACAACAATTGTTAGGCTCCAAAAATGCATGAATGAATATTGTATCCACCTCTAGCGATGAGTATAATCGTTTCTTTGATTATGTTATAGCAATGAGTATTATCACAATATAGAGGCAAACAACATAATGACAATTGATTGCATAGAAAGAATGTGGACCATCCCGGTCATTAGCATGTTGCACTACACACTTATAAAGTATTTAGCCACCCTAAAATATAACAACAACTCAAGTTACTTGGCACTAAAAAAATGAAAATCAATGTGACAATGTTACTAATCCAAGAAATATGTATTGAATTAAGGGTGTCACATTATTATGCCAGTGTCTCTGATTTGGTTGCCCAGGATTGTAATGCTATTATAAGTTAATCAATAAAGTTTTCTTTCCCCGCAAAAAAAGATGTTTCCTAGTACTCTTCTGTCGGTGTAATGGGCCAGGGGGTATTAGTCTTTCATGAATAAAGGCCCATTAAGACCCTAGTGTTAAGCTAGTGTGCTTAGCCTTGAGGCCTAGATGAGGCCCGAATGAAAACTGGAGAAACCCCAAGACCAGTGATGCCACGTGGCCTCTTGGCCTGGGGGGAATCATTGGTAA
>CM002487.1:15308454-15322567 GCA_000325765.3 Leersia perrieri
TGCTGAGAGGGTTCGCAGCCCGAACCCCCTCATCGTCCTGTGTGTTGCTTTCTTTACAGCCCGAACCCCGTCACCACATTCCTCGCTTCCATCCGCTTCCGCCCGAACCCCTGGAAAGGCTTCAACCACCGGCCCTGGGCCGAACAAACCAAGGGACGTCTTTTGGACCCTCCCGCCGAAGGGAATCGCTCCCGGATTCCCCGACATCTTCGATTCAATCAACTCTTTGCGCCAACTTAGAAACTAAACCAAGTAGTTTTGTGATCTAAGCACTAGGGTTTAGGGTTTCCGGCAAGAGTACAAAACCTAGTGTTAGGGTGGGGCACGGAGGGGCCGAACCTTGTGCGGGCGAGGCTGTCGTTGCGGAGGTGTCCTTCTCCATCTCGGGCTTCTTGGTGCTGATCGTGTAGTTGTTCTCCCCTCTCTTGGATCAATAGTAGTTCATGATAAAGATCTTGCACTTAAAATCAATTACTAGAACGTAAGCTATCATGATTAGCAGTGCTTTGGTAGAGTGGACTTCAAAGACCCCTGAAACCATCATCACTGCAGAATTGTCAATATTAAATAACCGGAAAAAGGAGGGCCTGAGAGCAGTCAGCAATGAGATCTAACATCCTTGTGAAAAGTACTTTAAAACAACATAAAACAAGCAGTGCTGCAATCGAATCTAATCGATCCAAAGTCCATACTGTAGTTCACATGTTCGACATACTAAACCAGAACATGCAGCAAATACAACTCACTCAGCTAATTAATCATTTTCAGTTTGAGACACCATAAGCGATCGTTTATAAAACAAAGCGTCTCACACCTGTTACCTTCTTGATTGGTTTGACTCCTTCTAGCAGAGAAAGAAATTGGAATGGCTGTAAAACTTGTTGCTTTTACATTCAAGGTGTTTTAGGTTTGGATCAGCCTCGTTTAGTTGTTCATATGTTTGGGAATTGGTTATGGGGTTTTGGAAAAAAACTAGTTTCACTTATTCTGTTTGGGGCAACGACCACTGTTTGGTTGCTTTGGCTATGTAGGAATGATATAGCGTTTGACAAAAAATAATCTCTTCTTCGTTACATGTTATTTTCAGAACTATCCACAGACTACGTACTTGAGCTATCCTCCAGAAGCCTGGTCAGCAGTTGGAACGAGTGGCCATGGAGTTTTTTACCCGGAAACATAGGTGACAGTCTAGATTGAGGATTTTTTCGTAGCTAGGCTATGTTTTATTTATTATAACATTATTTGTGTTAGTGTGTTTTGGCTGTATGCATCCTAGCTATGCAGAGACCGGAAGTGATTTTAGTATGGTTGTATCACCTTGATGTAATCATCTGAGATCAATAAAAGCTTCCTTCGTAAAAAAAAAAGAAAACCACCACCACGGCAGCGCACGGCGCGCCGCCGGGAGCGTCGGCCGGTGTCGTCCTGCCCGGCGCCTGTATCTGTCGACGCGGGCGCGGGAGCTGTCGTCACACGGCCAGGAGCCTGCAGCCGTCGCCGCGCCGCCGGGAGCCTTTCGAAGCCTGCCGCCAGCGCTGATTTGTGTTTAAGCGCTGATTTGATTTGTGTTTAACTGCTCAAGTGCTGATTTGTGTTTAACTGCGCAAGCGCTCATTTGATTTGTGTTTCTTTAACCGGGGACGGGGTAACCACGGGGAAAAAAATCACCGCTTGGTGATCGGGGCTAGATGAAAATGTAGCCCCGTCGTGGTTGACGGGTTTTTCCTCTGCTGTTATTTAGGAGAGAACGAGTTTGGGGTTATAATTCATCTTCCGCAATTCAATCCCAACCAAGCCCAATAATGAGAAAACTCACATGGCGCTTATTCACAAAGATGAATACGTCAAGAGGGGTTGTCGTTTCCATGTCCATCAATGATCCATGGCTTGGTCACTCCAGCCATCGTTTCTAAGCCAAACGGTGCAAGGAGCAATTACACTAGAGATGCTGCATGGAAAGCCAGCAGTTTCAACCATTTTCATGCTAGAACAGCCTCATCGTTATCTATTCTTTTCAATGGTACAAACATAAAGTTGTCAACTGATGAGGCCACAAATCGCCTTAACAGATACTCCGTATGACAAACGACAAGAACTAACATAAATGAATTACGCAGCACCTGATCAATTCTACAAATATTTTTGGGTGCAGACATGGAAACAAGGAACACAGAGCATAAATTGCTAGACGAAATGCTAGCGTATTCCAATTTCAGCATAGAACTGTCCCATTTCCAGAAATGTCAATCCTTTTTACCGTTGGCATCATCAGCTGCATCATTTTGTTCTTGTGGCTCTGATTCCTTATCTATCTTTCTTTTCTTTTCAGCTTTCTTTTGTGTGGTTCCTGATCTCCGGGCTGCATTTTTGTTCCTAAATTCTGAAAAAGGCATGGCAAAAATGGGGAAAAGCCTGTCAGATGGATAGTTGGACAAGCTTAAAGTTTCTGATAGACAAACCAACCAATTTTTACATTCAGAAAGGATCAAACAGCATGCTATTATACCCCAAGAAAATTGAAGTGATTGTAGTCAAGTACACACAGTTAAATTATGGCACTACTCAGTTGTACTCACAAATATCAAAGCTCAGTAACCTATGTTCCTGTAAAGACTCATAAAGCCAAAGGTTAAGGTAACGAATTTTACTGAGTAAAAACACGTGCCACTTCATCCTACATTTGCTATTTGAAATACCCAAACACGGGATGGAAGGAGACAAAACTGACCTTGCAACGAAGTATTAAGGGGCTCTACAAACTCAGGGAATTCCATTTCATCGAGCGCCTTGAGGACATCATCAGCATTGATTGTCTGCCTCTTTGATTCCTTGCACATGTCATTGGCTCTGTAAACAATTGTTTTCAAGTGAAGGGAAATGAAAGGAAAATATCACGAAATTGTTTGCTATACCAACAACAGCATCATAAGTATATGCCTATTAATGCCATAGTTTGGAGGCCTAGACTGAAAACAAGGGGGCATTATGCTACTGCATTTCTTAACGTGCAGTTGGCAAAGGGCTTGCTGTTGAGCACCCACTGCCCGTGTTCGAATCTTAGGGCTTGTTTGGATAGGGATTAAAATTTTTAGTCCTTGTCATATCAGATGTTTAGATGCTAATTCGGAATATTAAAAATAGGCTAATAATAAAACTAATTACATAAACAAGAGCTAATTCATGAGACGAATTTTTTAAGCCTAATTAATTCATAATTAGGAAATGTTTAGTGTAGCATCACATATGCTAATCTTGGATTAATTAGGTTCAATAGATTCATCTCGCAAATTAGTCCAAGGTTATGCAATGGGTTTTATAATTAGTCTATTTTTAATATTCTAAATTAGCGTCCAAACATCTGATGTGACAGGGACTTAAGTCCCTGTTATCCAAAAAGCCCCTTAGACATGCTTATTTCTTCTTCTTAATAGGATCGACACCAGGCCCCTCCCTGGTGCCCAACCTTTTTTGGTCAAAAAGGTATGCTACTGCAGTTTGAATGTAATAAATTCACACAAAGTAATTTTTCCTGTCCAAGAAAGAAATAAATGATTCTTTATGATTTACACACAAAGCTGTCATGTACATAAAAACATCTAATAAGTTTGTAAACAAATGCAGATCGTGAATCAGCCTGCAGAAACCAATGTCAATAATTTTTGCTTGAAAAATAATGTGAAGCAATTTCGGCCATGAGCATAAATTCACTAGCTTTTCTCACCTCCCCCCCACAAAAGAAAACCTCCGGTGATTTAGACACAAACATGAAATCAATCACCTAAAATGTGAAAGTCGCTCTTTTTACTGGCTCTAAATCCATAATCCAGAGTCACATAGTAGAAGAAAGGGGCGTGGAGAGAGAGAGAGAGGATGAATGGGGGTACCGACGTGGCGGAGAGGTAGTGGATGAAGATGCGGGCGCTCTCGGCGAAGGCGGACATGGCGTCCCTGTTGACGATGACCTCCGCCCCGCCGGCGGCCAGCTTCTCCTTCACCAGCCGCCGCACGATGGCCTTGGGCAGCTCCTCCACCTCCGCCGCCGCCTGGGCTGGCTGCGGTTGGGATCCCTTCTCCGCCTTCTCCCCTGCCATCTCGCCCGCTTCGATCTCCTCTCTTGCGGCGATTCGAGATGGAAGGGGAAGGGAAGTGAAACCCTAGTGAAAAGTTTATTCCCGCGCGAGTCGCGTCTTCTTCCCGCGCCTTCTTCTGTTCAGTCTTCGCACCTCAAGTCTGAACAAAGTGTCCCTGCCTTCCTTCCAACCCTTTATTATTATTATTATTATTATTATTATTATTATTATTATTATTATTATTATTATTATTATTATTATTATTATTATTATTATGAAATGGATCAAAACCCTTCAATTACCGCTCTAGAAAAACAAACAACAATCTTTAAACAATCGTCAAAGCAAAACAAAACAATGTGTGTTGTGGAAAGAGGTTAGAATTGGTTCAGAATCAACGCAGTATTTGCACAGAGCCACAGACACGAAAAAGAAAGAGAGAGAGACTAATCATCTCAAAAAAAAAAGAGGAATCGGTTGGGCCTTATGGGCCAAAAAGAAGGAGAGGTCCATGAACAAAAGCCTATTGCAGAACCAACAAAAAAAACTAAAAATTGCCAAAAAGGGGTGTTCCGAGAATCGAACTCGGGACCTCTCGCACCCGAAGCGAGAATCATACCACTAGACCAAACACCCTTTTCGTTCGAACAATTGTTACAAATGTAAATGATACTTTCCAGGATAATGTATGTTACAGTTGCCCTTTGGGTGGAGGTAACTTGGAAATAGAGAGAGATTCGCAGTCAAAAGTGTCCGATTTTTTTACTGATGCCAGCAACAGGCCGAACTCTTCCATGATGATTTGAGCCCATGGAAAGCAATGCCCAGCCCACCCAAAACCCTAGCCCCCAATTTCCCCTCCCCTCCCACCCCGCCGGCATATAAGTAGCCGCCGCCATTCCCGACCTTGCACGGCACTGCAGCTCACCCGCCGTAGCAGCGAGAAGCAGAAGCAGCAGCAAGGTCGCCGCCGCGCGCTAAGATGCAGATCTTCGTGAAGACCCTGACGGGGAAGACCATCACGCTCGAGGTCGAGAGCAGCGACACCATCGACAATGTCAAGGCCAAGATCCAGGACAAGGAGGGTATGCAAAAACCTTTCTTTCCTTCTTCTTCTTGCTCGGTTTCATCGCAGTCGTTGCTCACCCGCTCTGTCTCTCTGCTAATTACTTAGGGATTCCTCCGGACCAGCAGCGGCTAATCTTCGCCGGCAAGCAGCTGGAGGACGGCCGCACCCTTGCCGACTACAACATCCAGAAGGAGTCCACGCTCCATCTCGTCCTCCGCCTCCGCGGTGGCATCATCGAGCCCTCCCTCCAGGCCCTTGCCCGCAAGTACAACCAGGACAAGATGATCTGCCGCAAGTACGCTCCTTTCCCTTCTTCTCCACTCCTGTCTTGTCAGGCGATTTCTGCCCATATGCTGTAGAATTTTGATTATCCATGCTCATATAGTCTTGTAGATTATGCTCCTCGTATTCGTGCATTCCTGTATGAACAAAAAAATGTTATTTGGTTGTTGTATGGGGTTGGATGGATCTGTGGTTTGTAACTCTATGATTTGCATTCGCGTGGCATTGGGTTCCCCATGGGTCCAGATATTGCTACCACCTATACTTTGTCTGCTGCCTAACCTCTCTCGGTAGTTGATTTTCACTGGTGGGACAAGTTAAAAGATTAACTTTCATACTGCAACATCCTAATCATTATAATTATGCTTAAAAGATTGACATTTGGCGGGAGTGATGAATCAATTAGATGTGCGAAGTCTCCTTATGAGCTTAAACTTTTGAGGCATACATTCTGTCTGACCTGCCAGTCAACTCATATATGTTTCTCAGCAAATTATTTTGCCATTTCTTTATATGTGTTACAATTGTTTTGTAAGAAAAAAAAATGCCACTAGTACATAGGTGTGTGAGCTTACCATAAGCTAACCAAGCAATGGCACACATTTTCATTTCAACTGTCTTTGACGATGTATTTCACTGCATTGATATGGCATGCCTCCACTTTTGCTACAAATGAATGACTTTTAGTTATGCCTGTCAGCTATAATCGGGTACTCTTGTGCTGTGTTGGCAGTTCCCATGTATATTAGGTTGGATCTGTGGTTTATAACTCTATGGCTTGCACACACATGACATTGGGTTCCTCATGGGTCCAAAGATTGACACCCACCTATACTTTGTCTGCTGCCTAGCCTGATCCGGTAGTTGATTTTCACTGGTGGAGCATGTTAAATACTGCAATATCTTTATCATATGTTTGTGCTTAAAAGATGGGCAGGAATGATGAATCAATTAGATGTGCGAAGTCTCCTTATGAGCTTAACTTTTGAGGCATACATTCTGTCTGACCTGCATTTCTTTGAACTGATGGGAAGTTAGTAATACCAATTTTAGCCTTGTAAAGTTGCAAATGAGCTATACCAGAGGCAAAATTTTCATTTGAATTAATATACCCTGTTTTATCTTGTTGTAAGATACTATGTGTGACTTTTGGGTGGTTATGTCTGTCAGCTATCATCAAGTACTTTTGTGCTGTATCCAGCAGTGCATGTGGTATATTGCTGGTGGTTGTCATTTGAGAAATTAGTAGATTGGCCGGAATGATGAATCAATTAGATGTATGAACTAGCGTTATGATTTGAAACTTTTGAGGCATAATTTCTTTCTGACCTGCCAATCAACCCAAGTTCCAAACATTCTATTTCACTGTGTTTTGCTCTCATGCTAGGCCTGTGTCATCCTTGCATAATAATTTGTCTGTGTCATGCTTGTTGTTTGTCATTTTTCAACATTACCATTATGTGATAGGAGTATATGTCATGGTAAGTTAGGGTTACATCTATTTATTGTATAATGATCCCTCTCTGGGTAGACTGAATTTAGCATGTGGAATAAATATACTACTATGTTTTTCTGCAGGTGCTATGCTCGGCTGCATCCCAGGGCTGTCAACTGCCGCAAGAAGAAGTGTGGCCACAGCAACCAGGTAATTATCATTCTTCTACTGGCTAGTGATTTGGACTTGGTTGTTCAGTTGGCTGCAATGTTCTTTAGTGATGTAATAGGCACAACAGCAATGTTAGATTTTTTAAATTCATATTGCCCCTTCTAGTTTAGAGCGGTGCAAATCTTTTGTTCTAGCTATGTTGGAATTATTGCAGGGTTAGCAGCATGCATATTAGGTTTTGCATCTTCTTTCTTGGATTTGTGAATTGTTAATGCAATTCTGGTAAATTGCACTAGAATTCTCAACCAAGTAGTTCACCTTTTTTAAGCACAACTGCACAGTACTCTATAACCTCGTGATAAAAATCCTTGTTATGCACTGTAATATCTAATGTGCTGTCCAATTATTATCTTTTCAGCTGAGGCCCAAGAAGAAGATCAAGAACTAAAGCTTGAGCTATCGTTTTGGCGCGTCATTGAAATCAACAGGAGGATCGGAGTTTAAGTTCTGCTGTAGTAGTGTATTATTGCTCCTGTTGTATGTCCAACAAATGTTTCTCCTGTTATGTTTAACCTTAGTTGCTGGGAGAGTTTCCCAGCATTTTTTGATGACATAATTGACGATGAAGTCAAGGTTATATGGCACCTTATTTTTCTGGCCCTGCCTAGTTCACCACCCTAATTTAATTGTTTATGGTTCCTACTATGCTGAAGATCTGGATTCAACGTTATAATCGGTCCATCTCGGATAGTCCTTATTGATATTAATATTTGTAGCTGCTTGGTTTTATTGGAAATGGTTAGGATTATATAACACCGCTACGATTTTGTTTTTCTGAGTTTTTGGACAGGGGTCTTCATTTCGTTCTTGTGTGTGTTTATGACTCTGGAAAGTTCAATTAGGCTTTTTGAGGGAAAGGAATTATTTTTGAACACCTAGTAGTAGTAACAAAGCAGCATTCGATCAAAAGAACTAACTGTGAAGTGAAGTAGCACCATCTTGTTTATTAATTTGGTAATTGGAAGTGCACTTACATTACAATAGGACCCACGAGAATTTAAGAAAACATCCCAAAAACATTTGTTTATTTGAGACCAGGCAGACACAATCCTTGGACGAAAACGTACACAAGAACAATCCACCTCCAGCTTGATCGATCAGGTTCGCTTACGAAAAGTAGATGTAAGAGACGGCGAGACAAATCACCGCCACGACGCCCGAGCGCGACGCCATGCCGCCGCCGTCGGCGGACGACGAGGGCCCAGCCGGAGTCGGAGGCGGCGGCGCGTTGTCCTGCTTGAGCTCGTCGACGGTGCCCTGGTCCGCGTGCAGCGACTTCTCGAGGATGACGTCATCGATGCCGGACTCGAGCAGAGCCAGTGGGAAGGAGATGGTGCCGGGGCTGGCGCTGCCGAAGGCCGAGAAGGCGCGCGCGACGGCGGTGCCATTGTTGAACTGGAAGTGGACCATCCCTTTGGGGAAGACGAACACGTCGCCGGTCTGCAGCTCCGCCGTGTAGAGCGTGCCGTTGCGGGCGGCGTCGACGAGCCCCACCACGAGCGGGCCCTGCACCACGGCGAGCAGCTCCGACGCCCTCGGGTGGATGTGCGGCGGGTTCGCCGTGCCGGCGCCGAACACCAGCGCCGCGTAGGACACGGACTGACCCAGGAGGGCCGGGAACTCGGCGTGCGTCGCCTTCGTCAGCGTGAATTTGTCCGGGTCGCCGGGGTTTGTGGCGATGAGGCTCTTGTAGGTGAAGAAGCTGCCGTCGATTGTGGTTGGGTCGGTGTTGGTTGGGACTACGAAGTCGGTCAGGATGTCTGGGTCGCCGGCGGTGGCCGAGAGGAATATTCCGGCGAGCACGAGCAGCAACAATGATGCCGCCATCGTCATCGTATGTATCTGGAATTGATGAGATATCGATGTGTAGTACTACTAATCCATGGGAGGAGTACATATAAGTAGGAATTAGCAGAGCATGATGATGTTGCTTTTGGTTGCTGTCTTGGTTGGCTAGCATCGGTAGTTTCGTGGGTAAATTACATTGTATATACGTTGTCATTTTGGAACAGCTAACAGTCCAAAATGACAGAGTTTATGAGTACATTGTTGGATTACATAGTAGTTTGACAGTTTGATCAAGCTGTCGGCTTTAGTATATTCGCCGGCGTCATGTATTTTCTCGCTTTGGAGACATCTACAACATTTGTTCTTAGTTTGTCTGATTAAGCTCTGTTTGCTGTACAGAATTAATACCATAATATGCATTACATGTTTGTAAATAAAACAATTGATCGAGGTTCCTAGACTTTGGATTTGGTGTTCTTAATTAATTCTTGTGTCTATACGTACTACAACTTTTTTTTTCTTCCATCAGCAGTGGATCGACCATGCAAGATCATCTCATCCATCGGTAGTCTGATTACATTGTGTTCCGTATTTATACTCACATCAATAATTATTAATCGCAACCTGTATCACTCCTCAATTGTAGTATAAACAGTTAGACACAGAAGCATCAGTGACGGGATGAAAAGTTCTTTAGCTATTTGGGATCGTTGTCAATGATAGTGTGATCAAAACCAGAGTCCTTCTCGTTGCTTTCCTCTTTTTTATTTTTTTGCAACTAATGTAACCGTTGGATCTAAGCGTGCGGCCGGATTGATTGAGGTTCTTTCTTAGACAGCAGTTGCGATTTTGAAACAAAGAACATAATTGCTACAGAGTTTCGGGTGTTGAGAAACAAATGAAAATTGCAATGATCACAGGCCAACTCAAAACGTACACAATAACATCTGATAATACAGTCACCAGACTCGAGGATTATTCCAACAGACACACTACACCTTGCAGCATCTCATCACTAACACTCGCATTGCTTTGTGCTGTAATGTTATTCATTTATTCAACAACGACGACAATGACCATCAAAACTTAATTAATCAGGCCTTCTTGGCTGGAGTTAATCCAGCCTTGAGCTTCTGGATCGTCGCCACATCGGTCTTGAACGACTTAGCAAGCACGGCGTCGTCAATGCCGGAGCCGAACACGGTGACCGGCACCGACACGACACCGGCGGCGGCGCTCCCGAACGCAGAGATCGCCATGGCCGGCTTGTTCCCGGAATTGAACTGGAAATGCATCATCCCCTTGGGGAACACGAACATGTCGCCGACGGCGAGCTCCTGGGCGAAGAGCTTGTTCGCCGTGTCGACGAATCCGACGGAGAGGGCGCCGTCGACAAGGAGCAGAAGCTCGGCGGCGCGCGGGTGGGTGTGCGGCGGGTTGATGGAGCCCGACGGGAACACGAGCGTGGCGTAGGAGACGCTCTGGCCGTTGAGCGCGGGGAACTCGGCTGCGGTGGCCTTGGTCACCGTGAAGTTCTCCGGCGCCGGCGCGCTCGCGTTGTCGAATAGCTTGCGGAAGCCGGTGAACGTGAAGAAGTCGCCGGTGATGTTGTCGGCGTTGGTGTTCGCCGGGATGACGTAGTCGGTGAGAATGTCAGGGTCGCCGGCCATGACTAGGGACAGTGGGGATGAAATTGCAAGCAGCAAGAACAGCAAGGAGGAGGAGTGGCTCAATGCCATTGTATCTCTTGAATTCTTTCAGTTAAACTGACAGTGATTAAGTAAGTACGAACACCAAAGGGTAATCAAATGTTAGTGATGTGGTGTAATGTGACAGTGAGAAATGAGATTGCCTATTTATGCCGAAACTTGGCGATTGGACCGGAGAAATCGAGGTTGACACTTGTATAGTAAATCATTCGTCTCCTGCTGCTGTACATGGATGCAGGATGTGACAGAACGATTGGTTCATCAAAGAAATTATACTAGAGATTATTGTTAAAAATCAGGGCATATATGTCTAGGGACTAGGGAATTGCTAGCTTGTTAAATACTTAAAATAGGAAAGTAAGATTACTAACTGCGTCAGCTATCTTGGACAGTAATCTGCAGAAAACCAAACATATTCTGCATTCTCCTAGTTGTTTACTTGTTCATGACGAAGAGCAGGATAGATGATGAGAAACCGAGGGTGGAAGCGATGTTGCTGTCAATCGTCTATCAAAGAGAGCTAGCTACCTACAGCTGCAAGAATATCTCACTACCAATCTACTGCTGCTTCGTAAGCAATGGCGCATCTTCCATCGATAACTCAGCACTGGAGTCCAATTCCCATTCGTTGCTTTTCCAGTTCAACTAAATTAAACAGCGCAGGTTTCTCAGCTGTTGCACCACAACAAATGGTGTTTTTTTGTATGCCGGTCCTCATTTGAAGTAGTGCCAGAATGGTTAATTTATGGACCAATTAGCAGTCAGGATGGCTGAAAGTTCTCTATTGAGCTATTGTATTTGGGGATTTCCGAGCATGCAAACAAGATGGTAACATGTAAAAGGCAATCAATACGTTCTACAAACCAAAAACAGGAAAATGCAGACGCTACGATTCAGACAAACAATGGACAAATCTTTGATAGTGGAAATGAACATAGTTGGCAGCTACTCCTAGTTGGGGATAATCGGTTCGGTAAACGGTCTCCTAGTTAGGGAGGTCCATTTTGAATTTATCGTGGTGTGCAAGGCAATGCCTATCTGCTCGAAAAGTTTGGGTGATGAAGTATTTGGAAGAGCACTCAATGTAAAATACTTAAAAAGGTACTACCCTAGCGTCTGGATTGATACCTAATCGGTTGTTTAGCCGATGTGTTTCTATATCGTCTTTAGATGGCTGAAATGAACTATCGCCTTGTAAAGAAGGGGAATAGACATGCCCACCCTTTTCTATTAATTAAACTATGTGTGGGATTGCAAATATATGCGCGGAGTAGAAATATTTGTTGCCTTTGGAATTATTCCTTATCAGCTGGAATCATGCTCATAATGGTCGTTTATGGATTTTTAGGATGGAAAGAAGCCATTACATCAGATCATGTAAAGCTTGTTGTAGTGCATCATGTAAAGCTTGTTGTGTGCCCTGACCAGTGACGGGCCTAGGATTTTCGTATTAGGTATTTGAAATAGGAAAAGCTATAAAATTTGACAACCAAAACACTAATATTTAGATCTAAACTAATAGTTGTATAATATATACGTATTATTGAGAATTAAATTAATTGTTAGTTGACTTTAATATAACCTTCTTTTTCCTCTATTTACTTTGCACATTTATATAAAAACTCTACGTACTTATTATTTTTATCAAAAAACTTAGGTATACTATACATGTCGTGCCCGCCCATAGCCCTGACAGACCTGAAGGCTGAAGTAACAACATGGAATTCTGTGAGCGGGCAGGTGAAGTATGGAGTAGCAAAAGGTTAAGTTTTGCATCAATCAATCCCCGCCAAAAAAAACAAGTTTGCATCAATCAATCAGAGTTAATAGTGAGTTAAGCTGGAAAGAGGGGTTCTAGTTTGCGGGCAATCTCAAGTTATACTAGGAAAGTAATGTGTTTGATGGACAAGCAATTAAAGGTGCCTTTTTGTTATAGTACCCTCTTGTATTGTAAGTGACTGCCGGTTCATGAAAATTGAATGTGTTTCTTTTTATACAAGACGACATGTGGTGTGTGTTAGCGTTGAATTCGTCTCAAACATGCCCCGCAAAAAAAAAATGAATTCGTCTCAAACATGGACAATATTCGTCCATGCTGTGCTGGTTCTGGTTTTGCATTGTGAGCTGGGATCAGATTTTGGTTTGTGAACGAAGCCAAAAATAATAAAACTGTATTAAAGGAACATTCTCCGGTTCATCTCAAAAAAAAAAAGAGGAACATTTGTTTTGTTTTTTTTCGGGAAAGAGGAACATTTGTTTGATTGATGGTGATTTGGGAATTGGGAGTAGAGGTGAGGCGGCGGCCATCTTGGAGGCTGGGAAGATGATGTCAGGTGGCATGGATTTGGGTGATTGTGGTTGCAGCCGATCGAGAAGAGGGCCGCTAGCTAAGGAATGTAGGGCTGAGGGAAGTAGGCAAAGTTGGTGTCCGGCGGCATAAGGCTTGGTGAGTTGGAGCTGGGTGCCGAAGCGCCTGAGCCGCACGGCCATGGTGACGTATGGTCGGCGATCCAACTTGATGGCGACGACAAAGGAGATGCAGCCTCCTGCCGGTAGCCGGCCGGCCAAAAAGCACTCATAGGGGATTGTAACACCCCAAAAATCTAAATCATACAGGGGTGATACTAAACAACTTCACAACATTGCCAAACAAGTAAAATTCGACAGTATTTTCTCTAAAAATATGAACATTGCGAAAACATAACAATAAAGATATGACATTATCAAGTAACTAACATTGTAATATCAACGAGGTAAGTCTAAGCATAAACAAAAACAACCAAGTCTTCACTACTTAAGTTTACATCCAACTTAACAATTTGATAAACATCCATGTTTAATAAATGAATCAGCACAACACTAAAGATTTATATGACGAGGTGAAAGTGAGTGATGCTATCCCTATCCCAAAAGCGTTTATCACAGCAAGCACCTGAAAAGACTATGAGGGAGTGAGAATAAATCTCAGCAAGTAGATTGTTTTAATAGGCTATTTACTACAAATTCATTAGACAAGAATTTTAATATATAAGTACTTCATCATATAACAAAACAAGCCAATTATTGATTTCCATAAGTCCATAAGCATAACATACCGAAATATCCATAATCCATATAAATATAGAGCTCATAATCCATAATGCAAGGTGCATATGCAATGCAATGCCATGATAATCCTGCCTTCACATCCAACAAGATGTGAAGTTGTATCATATTACGACAATATACGATGATGTACCGGTATGGTCGCAACCATAGGTATGCGACATAAATCCAAATGCAATGCGAATGTAATGCGATGCAAAATCATAATAGAAAAACATAATATGCCATAATCCTTGATACCACATAAACATGATAGTTTAGAATAATAAACACAAATTAAACATTTCAATTGATAATATTAGGGTCTAAAGTGTAGGTAGAAAAATAGCATGTCAAAACTGTAGCAAAACCACGACTACATCCACTTGCCTCTCACGAAGAAGGAAGATGGGGTCAAGCACGATCAGGGGCAACACCATCTAAA
>CM002487.1:15322667-15361345 GCA_000325765.3 Leersia perrieri
CACCATCTAAACACAAATATGAACTCAGGATACACATTCAAATAATATACATAACATACAAGAAACACGCTCGTAACGGCCCCAACCCAAAACATTAAGCACAAGAAGGACGTTGCTCTCGACCAAAGATAGCACTGTTGCTTCATAATTTCATATCTTTAAAAGTATAAAGGCTATCAGTGCAAATAAATACACTCTGAAAATCTACATAAAAATATCTACAACTTTCGTGTAGAAAACTAATTTTAATTACGTCATTTAGATGGCCTAATACACCGTTTAAAGATGATTCAGAATCTGTCCAGAAATTCTGACAGTCCTTAGTAAAACAGTGATATCTCGAGTTTTACTTATCCGTTTAACATGTTCTATATCAATTCGGAAAGCTAAGAACATTACGTACAACTCTCTTATAATACATTTTCTTATATAAAGCCATCTTGAAACCCTAATTCGTGAAATACAGAACGACTGTAAATCTGCCTGCGCGAGGGAAACCTAATCCGAATCAAAGACTCCAAACCTCCCTATCTAAACCCTAATTACCATGAATTAAGACTCCAAAACCACCTAGAACAACCATTTAAACAGATGGTCAAGTCTCACCTAGGGTTTGGAAGAACTCACAAAGTGGTAACGGAAACACAACGTCTAAACTGCCATTATGCTCCTCTCTCCCTCCTCTTTTCGTTTTTCCACTTCAATTCACAATTGAGACTATGTAGATGGAGATCTATGGAGGAGAAACAATAGGGTGGAGGAGAGGGAAAGAGACACACGGGAGAGTGGGGGGGAGTTCGGCGGCGTCGTAGGGGGAAGGGCGGCGGCCGGTTCCCCCTTAGGGTATAGGTGGGGTTTGGGCTGTTGGGCTTTGGGCTCTTGTCCAAGTTGGTTTGGCCCAAACCAAAAGTTTTATTTATTTTAATTTCATTTATTTTCAGGGTATTACAGGGATGGTCTCCATGTCCAATTGTCCAATTCACAGAGGCACAGTATATCGCCGTCGTCGCGGTAGCAGTAGCACTCCAAGCCGAACGTCGTGCCCAACTCGTTCCGGACCATGGCGCCCAGATATGGTCCGTCCCGCTTGACGCCGGTGTGGTTGTGGATGATGCATGTGGCGCCGTTGAAGCGATGGTATGAGCGCCACAGACGGCGAAGGAGTGTTGGGCATCTTGTAGCGCTGCAAGTGGGTCACGGGCCGCATCACCGGGTTGTTGTCGTCGTCGCCGCCCTCCATGGAGTCGGGCACCACCGCATACATACAACATCCGTCGTCCCCCACCCATGCCACCCTATGCAGCTTAATTCTGTCACCTTATATTCGGCTGCTACTCCAACTTGGCTTCACGTACGGTTACTATTTTTAGATCCATCCATGGGCTTACACTCGATCTAGATTAGAAGGCGATCGATCGACTACCTCCCGCAGACGCAAATCACGTCGTCTCCTTCCTTTTCTCATGCTTGACTGTTAACACCATAAAAAAAGAAACCATGATTTGTAGCCTTTGTTCGGAATTTTTTTTTAGAGAGAGCGCCTCACTGAGTACAGTTGCAGTATGAAGTTGCATATAGACACACACCCTTCACACACATGCACACACTCAACACCATACTCACACGTCTATGCGTAAGCTAAATTCTACCCCTACACTCACACTCACATTTCTGCCGTGAAGAGATGGTTTCGGACGCCAGTTCCTAGCATGTGTTGAGGCTGCAGCAATCCAGGAAAAATCCTCTCGAAATTTGCTTTCGAAGGGATTTGAATTTGGGATCTTCTACTGAGGCTTGGTGCTACTAAGGCTCTAGTGACCAACTGATCCCAGACCCGTTCGCTTTGTTCGAAATTTTGTGAGCTCTAACCTTTGGTGAAAATTCGTGAGTAATAACAATGAGCCAAAAACGCCCGAAAATTTTTCCCTTCTACAAAATTTCACGAGTATTAGCTACATGACCATTATGAACGCAATCCATGACTGTTAATATAGTGACCTAAAATTTTGTACTTCGTAGAATTCGTTCCACAATTTCGTGAGTATTAGCTGCGACAATTTTGTGCAAGATTTGTCATGTACCAATATATTATAGTCTACTCTCGTTCGTGTGTAAATATAATCGTTCTAGCTATGAACGATTGAATGTGGATGGAGGAAGTAGAACCGAAAGCACATAACATACATTAAGTGGGCTAATGCGCAGATAAGCAATAAAAGGGTGAAAGACAAAGTGTAATGGTAAGTAAGATCGCAATGCAAATGGAACTATTGCGAGTAACAAGTAATAGTAAGTGGACATAAACGGTATTAATTAATGTATTATTATAGTCTAGAACAGAAAGCACAGAACATTGAGTGGAAAGCCGTTAGAGCAAAAATACTGAACTCATACAACCAAAGTGGACAAGTGGTGTACATGTATTCCCACAACGCCATAATAAATACCGATACATGTTATATGCTTCAAAGCTCTTCAGACAAGACATCACAAATACAGCAATTCAGAATTATTCACCACACAATCGATAACTTACCTTAATCAATAATATGTAGCCCGTAAGGTTTATTTCAAGCAGCATCAGCAACAGTAGGAGGGAAAAACCACCAAAAAAGCTTAAGGCTTCTTGGGTGGAAGAGCCAGTCCAGCCTTGAGCTTCTGAATGGTGGGCACATCGGTCTTGAACGACTTAGCAAGCACGGCATCATCAATCCCGGTGCCGAACACGGCGACCGGCAAGGAGACAGCCCCGGCGGCGGCGCTGCCGAATCCGGAGAGCGCCATGGCCGGCTGGCTCCCGGAATTGAACTGATAATGCACCATCCCCTTGGGGAACACGAACATGTCGCCGGCGGCGAGGTCCTGCGTGTAGAGCTTGTTGGTGGTGTCGACGAATCCGACGGAGAGGGCGCCATTGAGGAGGAGGAGCAGCTCGGCGGCGCGCGGGTGGGTGTGCGGCGGATTGACGGCGCCGGCGGGGAACATGAGGACGGCGTAGGAGACGCTCTGGCCGTTGAGCGCCGGGAACTCCATCATGGTGGCCTTTGTCACCGTGAAGTTGGCGTTGTTGGGCATCGGCGCGTTCATGTTCATTGTCAGCGCGGTGCGAAACCCTTTGAATGTGAAGAAATCGCCGGTGATGTTGCCGGCGTTGTCGTTCGCCGGGATGACGTAGTCCGTCAGGATGTCAGGGTCGCCGCCCATCACCAGTGGAGCTGCTGATACTGCAAGGAGAGCCAGGAGCAAGACGGAGGAGGCCATTCTTGTGTCAGATTATTATCTGAATTAATCTTGCTGATGAGCTTTGGTTGTGGGTTGTGGCATGGAGATGATGAGCAAGTCCATTTTATAAGCAGCTGTTTCTTGGTGAGGAATTGGAGTAACCAATGCTGCCGTCTGTCTCTTGTGAGATGGATTGCAGCCGTCAAGGCTTTTGACAGCTTTCTCCTTGGATGCATCTAGCATCAAATTTGCATATCCTCAATTCCTTTGTTTTCCGAATGGAGCTGGCAATACAAATCTGACATGGAATGAACTATACTGCTACATCAGAGTAACCGATCATTTTGTTCTGGATAAAGAAAGTCTCTTGCGAGGAGAGTTCCGTGAAGTTTAATCTGTTTGTGCCACGGTTATATATTTTCACTGAAAATAAACACAACAAAATAGCAACACCAAGTCTTGAGTAGTTTAAAATATGAGACACGATGCTGTCATTTGTTCATCTCCCTATGCAAATCTGTTGACGGAAATGAATTTACTGCACCTTGCAAATCCCATTATATAAGATGGTTATCACAATCCATTAATTTGCACATGAATATATAAGAACGAATGCTCATAATTTGCAACCACGCAAGAGGAGTTGGCGCAGTAATAACTCGCATAACGGAACAAAAAATGCCAGGCACACTGACGCAGCAGCAACACCGTGTAAGGTGCAATTTAATTGGAGAATAAACTTAGATACCAAAACATATCACATTAATAATGTGCCAAATATCTCAAAACATTCAACATAACTGAGGCAATCGAACACCCACATGTGCGTCACTGAATAAACTTCAGCAACATCAGGTCTATTAGACTAGATAATGGACAAAACAACATCATGTGTTTGTTGCCCTGGTGTAAATCTGCTGGCTGCTATGAACTGCCACCATCCTTATAAGTCCCCTTTCCACAAGGTCCTTGATAGCCCTCCTTGCCAAGGACCCATTGATCTGAAGATAAACATATATAAGCTTGTTACTCATACTGAGTGATATATTTCTGCAACGTCTAAATATACAGCACATAGGTAGCTAAAAACAAAAATGATACTGTTAACGATTTCGTTACTGTTCTTAAAAAACCAATTCCATTACCAAAGAGAATACAATATATGCT
Organism: Leersia perrieri; assembly: GCA_000325765.3. Taxonomy (NCBI): domain Eukaryota; kingdom Viridiplantae; phylum Streptophyta; class Magnoliopsida; order Poales; family Poaceae; genus Leersia; species Leersia perrieri. Next base: position 15,327,057 of record CM002487.1, read on the forward strand.
GCACCAAACCAGGACGTAAAATTGTATGCACATCCAAGGGGATAATAGCAAAAGCAAATGTGCCACACTAATAAGACTAGTTTCAGCTTCTAATAAAAATTCATACATCAACTAAAGATAAAACCGTTGGTGCACTGAAACTACAAAAATATGCACAATATTTATCATAACTAGCACAGACACCTGAATCAAATTCGTTTGCTCATTGGCATCATTCAACAAAACTTACATAGCAACCATGACAGCAAATACCACCAAGAGTGGTGATTCCACAATTAACTCATGTGATGGAATAACAGATTGCTACACCAAAAGTTGTTATTCCATCAAGAACCTCAAAATTGATCATAAGGTCGTTGTCACCCTGAATTCTATCAAGTGGTTAGGCTTACAGCATGATGAAAACATAATGATAGTTCAACTTGTAGATAAACAAGAAATCAAAAAAGTGAGCTAGGCAGCCAAGTTGTTAGCATGGCATAGCATTGTTGGTGATAATTAAAATTCACGCTTAGCGTATTATATCAAAGTGGAGCAAACTATTTAATTCAACACATTGCAACAAACAGAACAAAAGTTGTTTAATAGCCCAGCATAGCATCAGCAGTGAAAAATAATTCCCAGCCAGATTCACCATGTAATTTACATCCGTAGTGTGAGCTGTGAGGAGTATATAATTACCCTGAGGCGTTCGGAGAGGACGGAGGGGGTAATCTGCTTGTACTTGGGGACCTCGGAGATGAGCTTGTCGTAGGTGGCCTGGTCGAACAGCACCGAGTTGTTCACCTTCTCCTTTTGCTTCCCCTTGCTCCACTTCTGCGACCACGCAAAACAACAAATCCATGAGAAGACGGACCAAACAAACAATCCGAATCCAAACCCGAATCAACGCAAGAGGAGGAGGAAGAATTAATGGCGAGGACCTTCTTCTTCTGCTTCCCACCACCAGACTTGGCGGGCTTTGACGACGGCGGCGGAGCCTTGTCCTTCTTCGGTGCCTGATCGAGAAAGCAAGTCAAGCGAGAGGGTCAGCACGCGGGCGGAGATCGGCCGAGGTGGGAGGGGGCGACGAGGCTTACCATGTCAACGGCGGGGCGGCGAGGAAGGCGAAGCGGCGGCGCGCGAGGGAGATGCAGGAAGGGGGAAGAAGGAGCAAGTATATGGATGGGCTTAGGAGGAGGCGGCGTCTAGGGTTTCAGCGGCCGATGCGTTCCTGGCCGTCCGATCCGATCTGATCCGGACCATTATTTAGCCACGTCCCACACTACCGAGAATATTCAAACACCATCCCTAAAGAGCGAACAGCGAAGAAGATCAAAATTATTTTTTAGTACAAATATTTTCAAAGGTGTATATTGCAAAATGGTACGGGCTCTCACCTGTATAGTTGGCTCGCCGCGGAAGAGGGGGGGAATCGCTGCAGTTGAGTTGCGAGTCATCAGGAGTCGAGTCGAGAGAAAGCGAGCGACCGGCGACGTCATCATCTTCTCTAGGGTTTCTCGCGGCGATGGCGGCGGTGGCTAGGACCCAGGGTAGGGCGGCGGCGAGGTTTGCGCAGCGGAGGCTCTTCTCCTCCGGCGGCAAGGTGCTCGGCGAGGAGGAGAAGGCCGCCGAGAACGTCTACATCAAGGTATCCCCCACTTCGCCCTTCCGTGTCTCTATCCCTCTCAATTCCTGTGTGGGATGCGCACGCGGTGTGATCTGAGTGGGACTCAGGGTGACCGGTGCGTGGATTTCGATTAGTTCTGCGGAATTTGGATTTCGGACTTGGGATGCGGCCTTTCTCTGGTTCAATCCCCTGCCCGATCGTAGTGAGCCCTGGGATCCCCAACTTTTGGGCTGCATTGTTGCAGATTAGGCATAAGAGTATTAAGTTTGGTCGGGGATTATAAATCCTATCTGCTAGTTACTGTTCTGGAATAGTTTACTGCTACCCTGATCCATTAGCCCAGCAATTTATGTCTGAAATGTTACGGTGTGTCCTGATTACATTTGGTTCAGATATGTTATTGTGATTGCAATTCTGTCTGATAATTCTTTCCTGTTATATTATTCTTTCAGCTTTGTGCCTAGTTGAGATAGATTCTTTCTTGCTACTTGAGATAAAAGATTACAGCTCTCTTAGGCTAGTTTTCTGTTTTTCTTCATGGCAAATAGAGCACGGCAGTTCCCCTGGTTTTATGAATAGATTGTTACTGAAATATATTAATCATTGACCATTTGTACAATGGTCAAGATGTGGTCTTTGTTTAGTCCTCTGTGATCTTTTATGGCAGTTGCTCAAAACCTATGCTTATTTTAGCCACCACGGTAGCCGGTCTAATATTACTCTAGTGATCTTCGCAACCTTACTAGTAGCTGGAACTGATTTGTTTTGTCCATCATGCATTTGTATAACTGGTGCTTCAATTGGATTGTTGCTGACGTTCTATTATTTTGCTTGGTTTTCTGCGGAATTGTGAATACAGTTCCATTCTAGAACCGACTAATGATGTCCATGCTTACGGTTTGTGATATAAGTTTCTTGTTTATAATGCATGGCCTTTTAAAAGTATTTTTTTGATTTTTTGATGCCCTTTAAGTTACGAAAATGTCTATGCAAAAGTACATTCGATGCTTGGAATGTTATAGCTTGAAAGAAAAATGTAAATACCTTTATAGATTTTAATTGATCATTGCTTGTTTCAGATAGGAACACTTTCAGAAATACCAATTTCTTTAATTGTTTCTAATGTTTGTTTTAGTACATATCATGATGCTTTGCTAATAATATGCATGGTGACTTGCTGCAGAAAATGGAACATGAGAAGCTGGAGAAACTGGCACGCCAGGTATGCAAACCATTACTTATCTGGAACTTGACTGGGCCGTGGCTCTGATGTTTTACTTCCATAAGTCTGTTCTTTTTTCATGTATAGGAGATTATGCATTCTTTTACACATAATCATACGTTTGTAAGATTCACTTTCCTCGGATACTCATGTGCCAACTTAAATACAAGCCCATTGCATCTACTTTGAGTGGGTGAGGAATATAGTATGTTCTAGTTCTTGCGCTTACTATGGATATGAATTACTTGCAGGGCCCCAGCCCAGGAGAGCAAGCTTCGGCACCTGTTGGCACTGCAGCTAATGCTGTGAAGACTGGAAGCAGCCCAACGGGGTCAACATCTGCCGGTGTGTCAACTGACAAGCACAGGAACTATGCTGTCCTGGCAGGCACTGTTGCTGCTCTGAGTGGCCTGGGGTGGTATCTATTGTCAAAACCTAAGAAGTCAGAAGAGATAGTGGACTGAAGGTTGTTAATGAGATCCTAGATGTTCTGTCTATGAGTTCCACCCTAGTTTACCTGTTAAGAAATAAATACTGAGCATGCTAAACTGATTTTCCTATAGCATCACCAAAACTTTACTGAGTTTGGACCTGAGATGTTCTCAGCTCTTCTTGTCGTGTCGTGACAGTTGGCACTGTTCTCTGATGCTACATCTTGTTCATTGAAGAGGAATTTAGAAGAGGAAACATGAAAGCTCATTGTTTCTATAGCTTCTTTGAAAGAAGTGCTGTTTTGAGCTATACAATTTCAGCAAGTGAAGGTTTTTCATCTGTTGTGTTATGATCATTTGACTCAGTTTTGCTTCTAAATTCTCTACACTTGGGTTGAGAATGGATTGGTGCATTGACCAGGTTTCTGTACCAAATTAGATGGCCGTAAGTACTAGTGCGAATGGTGATGTTACTCATTTCAGTGATTGCTACATACTGGTAGAACTTGGTAAGTTGTATGTGATGATGGAAAGAAAGACCATTTTGTAGGACTATGGCTTGTATTTCAGATTATAGTATCTAGATCAGATGGAAGGCATCAAGATCATGTTCCTTGTGTGAACAGCTACTGTCATCATCAGGGAGTGGAATGGTAGAAACATACATCATCATAGAGCAGAATGGTACACAAGTGTGCCAACAAGCCAAACACACATGATGACCCAGAAAGAAAAAAGGAATATTGACATTAGATTCTAATTGGAGGAGTACAGTATGTAATAAATACTCCGGAACATCAGTCTGCAAGCAGTGAATTTAGTGGCGGTGCGAATGAAAAATTAATCTTTCAGGATGTAAAATCTCAGTATATAATCTCGATGCCTTCCATCTGATCAGAAAGACCATTTGTAGGACTATGGCGGGTGAGATTCATTACATTAGAAACAAAGAGCAAGCCCTAAATGAAATTGGTACTATCAAATTGGTATTTGTATGTTTCTTTTTGAAGATAATGAGAGCTTTATTTAACTCAGACGATTGCGTCAGGATGGTACAATTGTTCTGAGAAATTAAAAAGAAGAAGAAGCTAAAGTCCAATGATATGGATCCATATAGACTAGTTCATCGTATTTCCAGAAATCAAAGCGATATAGTAGGAGCGTTAGCTGTTGAGAATAATTAAATGGTAGGCGACCACCACGTACCCCACCTTGTTCATGTTCATGCATGTGAACATACAGGGCAGCAGCAGCAATGGTGCAGAGAGACAGCAGTACGAATGCAATTATGCATAGCACTATACCCGTACAGAAAATTTGATCGAGGTTTAATAAACTTCACGTGAAAAACCAATCGATATATATAGCCAGCTACTCCAGATGTTTTCCAGCACGTTCTTCTCGATTATATTGTACTCCGATCTAAGCGATGATACGACTTGTACCAACCAAGTTAGTACTAAGTACTAGAACAGTGTTGTTGCTCAGGCAGTGCATCTACTATAAATTTGCCACCTAGCTAGTTTACTTCTCTCATCGATCTAGCTGCATCTGAAACAAATCAGTACTAGCTCAAGTAGCTTACTTAGCTAAGATCGATGGCCGCTTCAGCGCCGGTGGCCGTAGAGACGACGACGATCATCACCAGCGTCGACGCCAAGAACGAAACGCCGGCGATCATGGCGCCATCGCCGGCGGCGGTGTTCCAACCAGGGAAGCTAGCAGTGGAGGTGATCAAGGTGGATCACGAATTGGAACCAAGGCCACCAATCCCAATCCTAATCGTCTCCCCCAAAGACGCGGGCACATACCCGGTGGCAATCCTCCTCCATGGATTCTTCCTCCAGAACAGCTTCTACAAAGGCCTCCTCACACACCTCGCCTCCCATGGCTTCATCATGGTGGCGCCCCAATTCCACCTCAATCTCATCTCCACCAGTGACACCGACGACATCGCCGCCGCCGCCAACGTCGTCGCCTGGCTCCCCGCCGCCCTCCCCACCGTCCTCCCCGCCGGAGTCGAGCCCGATCTCACCAAGCTCGCCCTTTCCGGCCATAGCCGCGGCGGCCACACCGCCTTCGCCCTCGCCCTCGGCCATGCCCAAGGCGCCGGCGGCGATAAAAATCTCCCCTTTTCCGCGCTCGTCGGGCTCGACCCCGTCGCCGGGAAATCGAAATCGTGGCAGCTCCCACCGAAAATCCTCACCTTTGAGGATTCCTCCATGGAGTTCGCCGGCGGCGGGATGCCGGTGATGGTGATAGGGACGGGGCTGGGAGAGGAGGCCAAGAATTTCTTCTGCCCGCCATGCGCGCCGAGGGATGTGAGCCACGAGGAATTCTACCGCGAATGCAGGGCGCCGTGCTACCATGTGGTGGCGAAGGAGTACGGGCACCTCGACATGCTCGACGACGACGCGCCGGCGCTGGTGACGTGCCTGTGCAAGGACGGTGGGTGCAAGGAGAAGATGAGGAGGACGGTGGGTGGCGTCATGGTTGCCTTCTTCAGGGCTGCGCTTAATGGAGAAGATGCTGATTTGGTCGCCATTGTTAAGGATCATTCTGCTGCTTCTGGGATTGCGCCCATCACGCTTGATCCTGTCGAGTGTCGCTTGGCTTAGTTGAGTAATCTGGCGTGGATCGTGATCGATGGATACATCAATGTCGCTGCAATCGTTAAATAAATTCGTACGTATAGTAGCTCTTACGTACGTTAATAATCAGTTTAAATAAGATATCACTGTATATGTAGTATGTATGCATGGCCATTAAGCAACATGGAGGACGTTGCCTCGTCGATCGAATTATTAAACTGTCTATGGTATGCCGCTGCATGCATGCATTTGTCTTTGCCCTTGTTAGATTCTTGCTACTACCACTTCATTGCAGATTTAGATCTAATATTTTTGGTTTCACTCGTAGGTAGAGTCGCAGTCGGAATCGATTGGCAATTGCAAAATTTTGGCACCCATTTGGTTTGTAGCCAAGAAATTTGACACTGCCAAAATATCTGCCAACCCTTTTATTGGTACAAGTTTTGAGCTTTCTCAATCTTGCCGAAATAAAAAAACTCTGAAGACAAACAAAATGGCAACTTTTCCAAAATTTTAGCATACCCTGATACACAAATCTTTTTGGATTTGTCATTGCAAAAAGATTTGGCAATGCTACAGATGGCTTAAAACCAAAAACACACTGACGTCCTTAGCTGCTCGCCTGGCCTCCCACGCTGTTCGTAAGACTAATTAATGGGCCGTATTGATTAATGGGCCCCTCTTAGACAAAACTGAGAAAATATTATTGGGGTGCAAGGGGGGTCCAATCCATTCCCTGCAGTTTCCATTCTCTCACTTTTATTTTTCACCACACGTTTGCATCTTCATGCATCATATTCTTGCGCGCAATTGTAAGTTGCTTTGCTGATCTATAAAAATTGCAATAATTTTACTTCACTTAGGCCCCGTTTGAAGCTGCTTATAAGTTTTGGATTTTTGTCGCACGCAAAACGAGACAAACTATTAACACAAGATTATTAACTATTAAAAATTTAAAAAATTGATTTATATGATTTTTAAAAGAAACTTCTATATAAACTTCGTTTGCAAAAAATACACGAATAATTATTTTGGAAAGCGTGCTAACGGAAAACGAGGGAAAAAAATCCATCCCTATGTTGATTCAAACGGTGCCTTATACCATTAAAAACAAAAAGAAAACACAAGCAAGCAAGTCATGGGAGTGTATTATAGAGGAGGTTAAATGTATATAATTACCAAAGGAGATTAAATCAAGGATCACACAAAAGGAGAAACTAAAAGAAAAAAAGCAGATAAGAAGAAGGGGAGGAGAAACAGACAGAGGGAGTTGCGTAGGAGAGAGTGATTCCATGGCAGCGGGAGATGCAACCTCCACCTCACATTCCACGGAATCCCCATCGGACGATCCCTATCTCGCCACGCGTCGCGCATCGGAGGCAGATTCGTCTCGTCTTCCTCCTCCACGACGGCGAAGCCAAACTAGTATTCCAGAGCGAACGGTCGCCGATAAAAATAGCAAACAAAAGGCGACCAATTAGGCGAAAAAAAAAAAAGCTACACACGGCGGTAGGCGGCTTCCCGAAGAAACCTCTTTCTCCTCCGCCGTTCGCCGCCTGATCCCGCCCCCTCGCCGCCGCCGTCGCCGCCCTCAGGTACGGCACCCCCGCCCTTATCCTCTTTTTTCTTCCTTTTCCAATCCGACTCCGAGTTAGATTCGTGCTCCGCTGCTGTTAGATTTCTTTCCTTCATTAAGAGGACCCTAGAATCAAACACTTAAATTTCCTGTCTTTTTATTCCCCTTCTCCCTATCTCTCTTATCTCTTGTGCAATTTTCTGACCGTGCAGCGATTTGGGTCTTTGTTCTTGCAGCTTTGGATCAACGAACGATTGGATTGGTTAGGCTTCTCCAGCAATTTTGGTTCCGGCGACCGAGATATTATTCTTGAGCGGTAGGTGGGGGTGGTGTGTCGGATCCATCCAGCCATGATGGTGATTGATACGGTCAGCGCGAGCACCTCCATCATTGCCTACCACCTGTTCGACCAAAGGTCCAAGACTACTCCCCACCTCCGCCGCACGCTCCATGTCGTCTCCTGCCGCCCTCTGGCCACCGACTTCGCCGGCCGCCGCCTTGTGGCCAGGTTGCCCAGGCAGCACCATCCTCGCCTCGCGGATTGGACCGTCAAGGCGTTGGCCATGGGGGTCACCAAGGAGGCCAGCCCTCGCAGGGAGTACAGGGGGATCCCGGGGGATGGCGGTGACCTGGGCGATATTGGGATGAACAATCAGAAGACGTCATGGCCTCCGCGGAACAGGGCTGATGATCCCAAGCTGCATAACCCGCTGCTCCGGCTCGAGCGCATGGGCTGTGGTTGGCTCGGCGTGATCTTTGAGTGGGAAGGAGTGATTGTTGAGGATGATGCTGAGTTGGAAAGGCAGGCATGGTTTACCCTTGCACAAGAAGAGGGCAAGTCTCCGCCCCCAGCTTTTGTGTTGAAGAGAGTTGAGGGGATGAAGAGCGAGCAAGCGATTTCTGAGGTTCTCTGCTGGTCTCGGGACCCATCCGAACTACGGAGATTGTCCTCACGCAAAGAAGAGATACACTGCAACCTCCGTGGCAGTGCATTTTATCAAATGAGGAATGGCTCGAGGGAGTTTATGAGCACGCTTGCCAACTACAAGATCCCTCTTGCCGTGACCTCCACGCGACCAAGGAAGGTCATTGAAGAAGCGATCGATGCTGTTGGCGTGCGGAGCTTCTTTGATGCAGTTGTGGCAGCAGAGGATGTCTACCGGGGGAAGCCTGACCCTGAAATGTTTCTGTATGCTGCGCAGCTCCTGAGTTTCATCCCAGAGAGGTGCATCGTGTTTGGTAACTCCAATTCAGCAGTGGAGGCTGCACATGATGCCAGAATGAAGTGTGTGGCTGTTGCAAGCAAGCACCCGATCTACGAGCTTAATGCCGCAGACCTTGTGGTGAAGCAGCTTGATGAGCTATCTGTGGTTGACCTGAAGAACCTTGCTGACATTGAGTCTCCAGAATTTGGCATGGAGCCTGAGCCAGAGATGGAGGAGAAAGAAGTTTCGTCCCCATCCACTTCAGTTGGTGTAGATGATTTGTTCTGGTAAGGAAGCCAGATTGTACATTTGATTGATTCTGCTTCTGCACATGTGTACGATTGTCAGTCAATAGCAGTGATCAGGAAGGGCCATATATTCCTTCTAATCAATCTGTCCGTAGACTGTGATATGTAAATGTTTCTTAGAACTCACACTGTATATACACTGTACCTCGACAGATAATGGGGAACTGTCTGAATACTTGGGGAATATAAACAAACTGCAGTTCCGAACAGATGTATTACTGGGATGTTTGTAGATTGCAAAATTAGGATGCCATATAAATTTGCTACTTACATGCTCTTTCCCTAAAGCAGTGTTTTTTTTTTCAGTGTTCCCTAAAGCAGTGTTAATAAGCATACATTTATATTTGGATTTTGGGCAACCATTCTTAGTTTGTCATCGAGAATTATTACTCCTTACCTACAATATGAGTCAAGAGTGAGAAGTGTCCCATGAAACCAGGTGGAAGTTGATACAGGCACACGTTTCTTTTCTTCTTTTTTTCTCTTTTCTTTTGTGGGGCGAGGAGGAACTACAGGCACAAGGTTAATGATTTTGCGTCAAGTTATCGTTATCAAGTTTTGTGTATTTTGGGGCCAAAAGTTATAGCATTAATTTTTCCATTAGTACAATTTATGATTTTTCCCCAAGGCTAATAATCAAGAAATTTTGGGACGGAGGCAAACACTTTGTTTTTAGGCTAAAGGAAAACTTTCATGCATTATAGGTTTAATGTCAATAAACATGAAATTTCAAGGCTAATATCTTTGCCTTTTTTGGGCTCAACGTTAATACTCATAGATCTTTTTGACCAAATGTGAATATCTAAGCGTTTGAGCCCAAGGGCAATAGTCACCTGTTTTGGTCTAAAGATTAATATTCTTGTTAAAATTAAGCTACAGCCTAATAATCATGCATTTTCTGGTCTAATAGTAAGGAGAAAGCCAATAGCCATTTTTTTAACCCAAAAGTTATTTATGTGTGTTTTGGTAGGTTAACACTCCTAATTTATTTTGACTAGGTGTTTAGTCCCAATTTAGGATGAGACCACCTCCATTCAATTCAAGGGTGGAGTGTGCTCAATTTTTGTTTGTTTTGGCATGTTTGTTTGAGCTGCTGTAGGCTTTTCGTTCTGAAAAGCCAATCATAGCTTCTAGAAGATGTGTTTTGCTTTCTGGGTTTAAAAAGCCACGTAAAACTTATAAAAGTGAGCTTTCCGTACAAACTCAACTTTTCTGAGCTTCTGGCTTTCCAGAAGTTTGTTTGAGCTTTTGGCTTTTCACGCTGAGAAGCTGTCCAGAAGCTCAAACAAACAAACAGGCCCTATGCCAAAGGCTAATAGTCACAATTTGTTCGGTCCAGTTTTAGTAACTTCAAAATTTTGAGCAGAAGGTTCATGTTGGCGCGTTTTTTTGGCACAACAAGGTCAATGGAGTACTTATGAAAATTTGGGTCAAAGGCTGACATTAATTCTTTTTAGGCACATATGGTTAATAATTAAGCAATTTTGAACTAAAGGCTAAAATGTATGAACTTTTGGAACCCAAAGGTTGATATTAAATCATGAAATCTTGGGTGCAAGGATGTAGCCTGTAACCATGCGTTCTTAGGCAAAGACTAATAAAAATCATTTGTAGATGGGCCAAAAATCTAATATTCATTTGTCTTTGGGCTGACGACTAAAACTTTATCTTTTTTTAAGAGAAAAAACTTATATAATTTTGGTCTAAAGCTAAAATTGAAAAATTAAAAATTCGTCCAAGTTGATTGTGATTTTTTTTTGGGCTAAAGGATATTAGTCATAGTCGTATCTAACTGGGCCATAGGCTAAGAGTGTTGAATTTGAGCCGAGCGCCGTCTTGATTGAATTGAAGCATGCGTTTGCGTAATTGCATTTGTTTCATATATGAAGGGCAGCAGCTGTTCAGCCACTGCTGGTGATGGGTCATTTTGCGCAGGCACCTGATTCCATGATGGTGGACCGACCGAATTTCCTAAATTTTGACTCCCATGTATAGCTTGAACTTAGTCCGTTTGGACACAAACTTGAACAAGTTGCTTCCTGGCAAGTGATGGTCAGCTTGATTATAGGATTGTGTTTGTGTATTTATTTGTATTGCATTGACGGTCAGCTTGATGCACAAGTACTTGAAGAATGCATTATTAGGCATGTGGATTGAAGTGCAGAATGGCTATGAATGGGAATGGGCTTCACTCGCTCACACACTCGCACATGCAGTGAGTGAGTGTGTGTGAGAGAGAGTCGAGTGACATGAGGCCCAGGCCCAAGCGTGCGTAGACATCTCATCGGGGCCGTCCATCATCCCACACGCACGCACGTGTCGCTCCCACGCGCGAGCGTGCCAGCCATATGACGCCGCCGCACGCGCGACCCGAACCCTAGCAGTAGCAGCCCCCGATCCCGATCCAGTCCCCACACACGCGTGAGAAGCAGCAGCAATCGATGGAGGTGGATGGGGTGAAGGAGGAGGAGGAGGAGGAAGAAGAAGACGACTACTACTTGGAGGAGGCGGATCAGCATCAGCAACAGATGGTGGTGGGGCGGCGGGGTCGGGCGCAGGAGGAGAAGGAGCGAACAAAGCTTCGGGAGAGGCAGCGGCGGGCGATGACGGGGCGCATCCTGGCCGGGCTGCGGCGCCACGGCAACTACAACCTTCGCGTCCGCGCCGACATCAACGAGGTCATCGCCGCTCTCGCCCGCGAGGCCGGCTGGGTCGTCCTCCCCGACGGCACCACCTTCCCTTCCTCCTCCTCTAATTCCTCCCATCCGCACCAGGTTCCCCCTCCTCTTTCTCTCTTCTCCTTCTTGTCTTGTTTTTAGAGGAAGGAAAGCTGGCAGCTGAGGCTGGCTGAGCTAGCTGGGGTGGTAGTAATAGAGTTATTACTACGAAATCATCTCTTTTCCTGTTTGTTTATTATTGGTTTTTTAAGTCATAATAAATAAATGGGTCGAATAGGCAGGCAGGGATAGTTTCGGTATTTCCGTGTTTAAGTACAATGCAACCGGCCAAATTAAGCACTCACTATTATCTTTAATTTAAAAAAAAAGAAATTTTGGTGACCGTCGGCTGTTTCACATGGGACAAAGATAAAAAGGAGAAAACTTGCGCGTACAGGAAAGGTAAAGGGTGGTACTGTATCTGTATGTAGGCTTGTCGCGCTCTCCCTCCCCCGTTCTTCTCTCTCGATCCTAAATTTTCCTAACACCAATGATGATGATGATGACATCTTCCTCTTCTTCTCCGCTCCCCTTCCTAATCAAGCAGGCGGTGGGCCGTCCGTCCATCGCCATTCCGGCGCCGGCGCCGGCGCCTCTCCCACTTCCCCTCCGCGGCGTCTCCCCCGTCGCCGCCCGCCCAATCTCCTCCTCCACTGCTGGCCTCCTCCTCGATCCGCCCCACGCCGTCCCCGTCCCCGTCCCCGACCCACTCCTCTCCCTCCCGCCCATGGACCCCCAGGTACGGTACCCTTCCCTTCCTTCTTCTTCCAATCTTGCTCTAGCTGCGATTAATCTTCTTCTTCATCTCTCATCTTCATGTATTTATATGTATGCAGGTGCCCGATCTGCTGCCGGAGCGCGACTTCGCCGGAACGCCCTACGTCCCCGTCTACGTCATGCTCCCGGTCCGTATTTAATCCCTTCTCTTCCTTCTATCTAATCTACCGCGCCATGTGCCCATGTGCATTTCTCCATGGCCTCCTCCACACACTCTTTCTCGATGCCCAATTCCTTAATTAAATTGCTGTTTGCTTCCATTGTACATAGCTTGGGGTGGTGAATGCCAATGGCGAGGTGGTGGACGCCGACGTATTGGTCGGCCAGCTGCGGGTGCTCAAGGCTTCCGGGGTTGATGGTGTCATGGTCGATTGCTGGTGGGGAAATGTCGAGGCGCACCGGCCTCAGGAGTACAATTGGACAGGCTACAAGAGGCTCTTCCATATGATCAGGGAGCTCAAGCTCAAGCTGCAGGTATTCACGCCATCTCTTTCTTCACTTTATTGTAGTACCTTGTTAATCATGTCATTCATCCAAGTCTTAGCCATGTTTATGCCCATTTCGTGTTTCATCACCAAAAGATTTATCCTTCTTTGATGGTGTTTCTTTTCTTCTCAAAATAATTAGGTGGTCATGTCATTCCATGAGTGCGGAGGCAATGTTGGAGATGATGTCTCTATTCCTCTCCCGCATTGGGTAACAGAGATTGGAAGAAGCAACCCAGATATCTACTTTACTGACAGGGCTGGCCGGCGTAATACAGAGTGCCTTTCATGGGGCATTGATAAAGAACGGGTTCTACAGGGGCGAACAGGGGTGGAGGTATCATCATTTCATTCTTTCCACTTCTCTAACAATATACTGTATACTACACTCCGGAATTACCTGCAATCCACTAGTCATTCACGGGAAGATCAAAATCCATTGTTGCGTTTATGTCTTTTTCTGTTTCATCCCCATTTACTGATTTAGGTATACTTCGACTACATGAGAAGCTTCCGGGTAGAATTTGATGAATATTTTGAGGATGGCATCATTTCAGAAATTGAGATTGGTCTAGGGGCTTGTGGAGAGTTGCGCTATCCATCTTATCCAGCAAAACATGGGTGGAAATACCCTGGCATTGGAGAATTTCAGGTACAGCTTCACCCTTCACTCTTTTTTCTTCTGTTGCAATCCTTGTGGGGGTTCAATATCCAATTATTGACAAACTGTCAGCCATCACTTAATGATCTGGCTATTTACCCCTGTAAACTTTCTTATATAACAAGAGTGTTCGCCTGAGAATGTGTTTTGCTGCAGTGCTATGACAGATATTTACAGAAAAGCTTGAGAAGAGCCGCAGAAGCACGAGGACATACCATATGGGCCAGAGCACCAGACAATGCAGGCCATTATAATTCTGAACCAAATCTCACTGGATTTTTCTGTGATGGAGGAGATTATGATAGCTACTACGGCCGTTTTTTCCTCAATTGGTACTCTCAGGTGTTGGTGGATCATGCTGACCGTGCATTAATGTTAGCCAGGTTGGCCTTTGAAGCTTCACATATCGCTGTTAAGGTCAGTTCGCTTGTTATTGTTAGTTTAATGAAGTGGTACACCTATTTTCAATGTTTGATCATTCATCTGGGGCACTTAACTAGTTATCTTATCCCTGTTTCCATCATCCTAATCTTAGTAGTAGGTTTGAGGCTAATCTTTAGCTTTATAAAGTGCTGAAATGATTGAATAACAAAAAACACATTATGGTATGACAGGTGTCGGGTGTACATTGGTGGTACAAAACTGCCAGTCATGCTGCTGAATTGACTGCTGGGTTTTATAATCCATGCAATCGTGATGGCTATGCCCCAATTGCTGCTGTACTGAAAAAACATGGTGCAGCCTTGAACTTTACATGTGTTGAACTGCGAACTATGGATCAGCATGAGGTATTTCCTGAGGCCTTTGCAGATCCAGAGGGCCTTGTATGGCAGGTAGGAAACTTTCCATCACCCGTCCTAGTTTTCTGTTTAGCTGAGGCCAGCTAGCTTGGTGTTATGCCAGTGCCTTATCAACTGGATGTATTTTTCAGGTTCTAAATGCTGCGTGGGATGCTGGTATAGCAGTAGCAAGCGAGAATGCTCTGCCTTGCTACGATAGAGATGGCTTTAATAAAATTTTGGAGAATGCAAAGCCACTGAATGATCCAGATGGGAGGCATTTGCTAGGATTCACATACCTGAGGCTCAGCAAAGTCCTCTTCGAGAGAGCTAATTTTTTGGAATTCGAGCGCTTCGTTAAGAGAATGCATGGTAGGGCTAGCAAGACCACTTTTACTGACAGCGGTTCCACCTGATGTAAACTTCAGATTTCTGACTGTTGTTTTGATGTTTGCAGGTGAAGCAGTTCTCGATCTACAGGTATAGTTTGTTCAGGGTTCTTACATACATATATATACATGCCATTGTAATTGGCATAGGCCGTATGGCTTATGATTGGGAAACAGAGATGTCATTTTCCTTTCGTAGGTTGTAGTAGTATACTATCAGCTGATTTTTGAGCTATAGAGGGTGTGGCTCCATGGTGTAAAGCATACCCTTGGCATAGAGCCGTCAAGCAGAAAATTTATGGTTTCATTTGAACAGAGTTTAGAAGCAGGTGCAATTCTGTGAATGCAGCAGACATCTTCGATTTGTCTAAAAGATTGATTCTGTATTGAAGAGAATGTGCTGATGTGCTTAGAAGCAAAAGAAGCGGCCTGAGGCCGGGCCGGGAGGATGTCTTCTATCAAGGAGCAAGCGGCATTAATGTAGCATAGGTTCTCGCGGTGTATGGGTTCTCTTTGATGGTGGATTGTCACTCGAGGATCTTGCTGTATACAATACATACATGTGTTTCTTTCATTCTTGCATGTTTCTTACTGTCAAAACATTGCACTGCCCACCAGTACAGCGAATCTTTTTTTCCCATGAATCCTTTGTAATAATGTCTTATCCTCTACAAAATAATGCCTTTCTTTTTTCTAGTGTCTGAACATACAAGTTGGGCACAAAAAGATGTAAAACAAAATCGCACCCACCACAAGGCACATACATATACAAAAGAACTCTGGACAACAAAAAGACCTACTATGAATGATCAATGGAGCAACAATGAACATCACAAGATGGAGTTGCATAGGCATCCATAAAAAAGGAGATGAAGATGCATACCAGGGAATGGAAAGCAGAAGGAGGATGGAATTGGAATGTACAGGAGCAGCTAGGGGGAAGGTGAGCTGCTGCGCAGCACAATGTGGCCTGACTCGTCCCTGTCGAAGACCCGCTCGATGAGGTCGTTCCAGCTCATCCGTTGCCTGGCCAGCGTCGTCGCCGACGGGAAGCTCTCGCATCTCTCCGGCTGCTCGCCGAAGGTGCCGTAAGCCGACGGTGATCGCGCATCTGGCACCGACAGCGTCACCGCCCTGCGCAGAGCCGCCTTGTGCTCCTCTACGTGCTCCCTCTGCAGGCTCTCGTTCCTCTCCATCCTCTGTTCAGATGGTACCTCCATTGTCTTCTCCTTCTCGAGCATCAACTGTCATATGCACAGGCATGATCAACATCAGACATTAAGCAAGATTAATCAAGATGCAAGATGAATCTAACGCTATCTCATCACATGGGATATGCAAGTGCATATGCTGCATATTTGCAAGTTGGAATCTACAGAAAAAGG
The DNA here is from genome assembly GCA_000325765.3 of Leersia perrieri. NCBI lineage: Eukaryota > Viridiplantae > Streptophyta > Magnoliopsida > Poales > Poaceae > Leersia > Leersia perrieri. Next base: position 15,343,192 of record CM002487.1, read on the forward strand.
ACATATGTGAACTATATGTTGGCACAATATGATTTCTTACATCCAGAGCCTTTTGTGCTTCCCTCTCGATCCAAATAATGGCATGGTCCATTGTGGCATTGCAGGAAAGAACTATATGCTCAAATCTACCATCCACTGGCACAGCTGTTTTCACAACTGGAGGATATCTGCCACACCTGTGTGGATTTCAGGAACAAAAGTTCGCTTATGAGTATGCTGTAAATCTCGATTGCAACAAAAATAGTAATTTTGAACAAGACAAAAGTACAAAACATTAATAAAGACGGAAGAAAAAACAGATCAAATTAAACAGTAACTTGGTATCATGCAACATCGGTATAAGCCAATATTGCGTTCATGGTTACCAATGTTTGAAATAGGTGAATTGCATACTGATAGGACAGAAGGAATTATATGGCATTGGAGGTCCTCTAGGCACAATAAAGTTCAATAATCAAAGCTGCTATCATTTCTGATTGGCCTAACTACTAACAACCTCCTACCAAATAAGCCACTAACCTTTTAATATCACTACAGTCAGCAAATTATAATTTTCAGGAGGGCCCCCAGGCCCCAATGTATTTATTGAATTCTAAAACACCAAACAAACAAGAAAAGGAAATACCTGAACATTTTCCTCTCTACAATGTGATATATCCGACCTGGTGCGTAAAGCCTCCTTGGATCTTTTAACATAGCATCTTCGGGTATGCAAGTGTCCCTCAAACATCTGATACACAGCAGGCATGGCAAGCTGCCCAAGATGAAACAAGATACCCGTTTAAACTTGTTTGAACCAATAAGCTGGAAGGAGAAATGAAGCTACATCCAAACTACTGCACAGCATTGCTAATACCGCGATTGCACAAGTTTCACACAATGATAAGCTCCGCACAACAAGCCAGGCTTAAGGAACCCCATCAGTTGGCAATAAAAACAAGCGTTGACCACATAACATAATTTATCAGCTTATGAAAGCTCTCTCCACGATTGAAATTAACAAACAAAAAGGTAATGGTGGCATTTACTGTAAAAGGAAAATTAAATGTGCAAGTCTATGTGACTAGAATCACGTGCTATGTGATACTGCTGTCTTCTAAGACCAATCTATAATTGTGAAACACTAGTTTTGCAAAAGCAAGAGAGCACATGGTATAAAAACCAAGGGTAGCAGGAGCATTGGTGGGAATGGGCATATGTACCAGAGAAGTGACTTGAAAATGTCTTCTAAAGGAGTAGCAGTCCGAGGCAAGAAATCGTCCTGTCGAGCAAAAAAGAGGCATAATTAATCGGACAGAAAAAGAAGGATGCAGAATTGCAAATAAGTGTCATGTGGTAGGAATGTCGTGAGGCTAGAAGAACTATCTCGTATAGGATTTTTTGGGGAAAAAAAGGAGAGGCTCACTTGCAGGACAACGGAGTTGATGACATCGGCATATCTGATAGCCAGATTGAGCGACATACATCTGGCAGGCGCGATGGCGTAGCACCTGATGCGGCTCCTGTGTAGATGTACGCCGAGCTTGTCGAGGTTGAGGACGACGACGACGGCGAGCATGGCGGCGATGCCGGCGCCGAGGGAGTGGCCGGTGAAGGTGAGGGTGTAGCCGGGGAACTGAACGAGGAGGTCCCGGAGCAGGTCGCACTCGGCGTCGAGGACGCAGGCGGCGGCGCGGAGGAGGCCGTTGTGGACGTAACCCCCATCGAAACGGCGCTTGCCGAGGCGGTTGTCGAGGAGGAGGGCGTAGTCGGTCTCGATGGCGAGGTTGAGGCCGCGGAGGGCGAGGACGATGTCGGAGTTGGGGTGGTCGAGGTAGAGGAGGTAAGGGGTGACGCGGCCGCGGGTGTCGGCGTAGGTGCGGCGGCGGACGAGGAAGCGGGCGTCGAGGGATGGGTGGTGGTGGTCGCCGTAGTTGGCCATGATGAGGCGGCAGAGGCGGGGGACGGGGGCGAAGTCGGCGGCGGCGGCGAGGCCCCAGGTGGCGCTGTCGCGGTCGCCCGAGTGGAGGCACCGCTTCCACGCCCACCGCGCGCATCCCAGGCAGTAGACGCATTCCAGCAGCGGCAGCCCGCACGCCAGCGACATCGAGATCGCTCGCTGCTAGTCCTCACTCCTCACCACCACTAGATTGGGATTGGGGTGGAGCGCCATTGTTGCCGGCGCCGGCGCGTGGACTGGATTGGATTGGAACCGAATCGAAAGGGGGTTGGATTCCGATTCCCCGTCGGTTTCGTTTAGCCGGCCAAGAAGAAGAGAATCTGCCTGCGGAGTTGCAACTGTGCTCTTTTAGAAACAAGACAAGACCGGCCAGGTCCCAGCTGCTGGACAAAATGGGGATCAACTCCAACTGTATTTCCCTACGTCGCTCACTGTAAACAATACAGCAACCAATAATCACTGCTGCTGCTAATCACTCCCAAGGGAGGCAGCACCTATACCAACAGAAACACTTGATCTAATTAATCATGGACCAGATACAGAGAGAGCTTCTAGTGCACTATTTGTATATTCAAGAATTCAGACTTCAGAGCGTTCAACTTGTATTCACAGTCACTCGTGTTACTCGTGTATGGACTACGTACGTAGTTTGTGTCCTTTTCTTTTCCATCAAAACCTACTCTCTATCTCTGTATAGCACAGGCTCCGTATTTCTACTGGTATAAGAAAGTCAACATCAGGAATGAACCGCTGTCAAGTTTGCAATCATAATATACAAATAATACCGGGATTGTCATCAGCACAGCTTTCTCACCTCTTGGGTCTAGTCTCTAATCACCTATACTAATTAAAACTGGACCGGGAGAGCAACAAGCACAAGAAGAGCATATTCTCGCGCTCAGATCCTGCGAAAAGTACAACTTGGAACTAATTGATTAACTCCTCCTTCGACTGACTAATTCAGCAATTCGTTGTACAACAACATCGACGCCACGATCGATAGGGAATTTAAGAGATGCCTGTGCCCAGTCCATTACAACAAGTAGAACTGAGAATACAGAAGCTCACGAATCTTGTAATAGTCCTCACACAGGGGCCCTTCGATTACAATCTGCTGAGAACCTGTGCCACCCTGCAACGCACACCGGTATATCAGCCATGCACTAGCCAAAATCTACTTATGCACAGAGCTCTCACAATTGAACGGCTTTCACGACGAGACTGTGAAATCAGTATGTACAGCAGGTCAACTGCCCAAATGGATGGCACTTCACCATTACTTACCTTTTGGTTAGCATCACCAATCTTGCGCAGTGTGATGTATTCACCACACCGTAAAGCACCACCAGCGAATTCAACCTGCAAGAAATTTCTTAGCTCTGAATTTTACTTGTCTCAGAATATATTCAACAGTGATAATTAGTCATGCTTACAGCCTGGTTAATATATATGCTTCTAAGTTAGCATTTACAGTTCTGTTAATCAATTTTGGTATTCCAACGATAACAGTGTAAGTTACGCAAGCAATATTATGCATACTACTAACAACTGGTTATGCATAAGGAGTAGGTGTAACAGTTGCTAACTCTGTCAGGGCATGCTCTGTCTAATTTACATGTTTCCTCCACCACTATGTTTCATAGGATAATCCCAAAAGAGAAATAAAATCCTCATTCCCATACTAAGACATAAAGGACCAGTGGATTCAAGAATGCTATTACACAGTAGACAGTACAAACATATTTGAGAACAGCAACCTACCTGCAAACCCTTGTTTGCCAGAAATTGCTTAAAATCAGCCAATTTCAAATCACCCACAAGAACTGACTTGTGGGCTGCTGGTGTTGATGAGGGGGGCAACAATGTAAGCTTGTCATCTGCTTTTCCAACTTCTGCATCTACCCATGCAATTTCATGCTCACCCAACTGCAGAGAGTGTGATGTTAGTGCTTTATCACTTCTAATTCACAACAACAAAGTGGAGTTTTTTTATTAACCAAAAAAGCCATATGGGCAGAAACAATAATCATGGGCTTGTAGTATCTGGTGATCACAGCCTTTTTTTTGTCATGAAAGGCTTCCTATGCTGACAAACATATCCAGTAACCAGTAGGAAACCGGTCTTTTCTGAAAATCGTATCAGAAATGCCTCGGTTGTTCATATATATACACATGAATTTACATAACAATTGAACAAGTTCTGCCTTTTCTTGTTATAATCTTACTACTACTGGAACATGAATGGTCCTGGGAATTTGGCTCACTTCACAAAACTAGTTTGGTAGCTTAATTTGTTTCAAGTTTATATCATCTGTTAGCATCCACATCAAGGAGACTTATTAGCGTCAGGAGAAGGACAAAATACGTGATCATACCTTCTTAGAACGAACATTGCTCATTAACTTCTCTGAGAGTTGTACCTGAAATCACAAAGTGAAATAAGTTTGTGTACATATGAAAATAGATGATACAGTAATACTGCAGTAAATGGCAACTATTCAGTTTTGCTGCATGTTGTTGAAGCCACCAGATAAGAACTGGACATCAACATCAGACAATGCCTGCTCATCATACTTAAAAGAGTTTGGCTGCTAAGATAAATGTTACATCAACCTTGTAAGCACATAAATCTGATGTCACATCAATAGTTTCTTCTATCTGAGGAGCATAAACATGCAAGTCTGAGTTCTTTGAACAATGCATTTTTAAATGCTCAGTAGCTTCTGCTGACCCATGAACCAAAACCTGAAAAATGTGAGAAGAGCTTCAGTATGATGCTACCATTTTCTACAACTCAATGCATTGGTCACAACTCACAAGCATAACAACTGCAGCTTAAAGCCTTAAATCACATTCTAACTAAATCACAAAACTGCAAGAAGCTATGAGATAGCATGTTCACCCTACACAAATAAATGGAAATGTAAAAACTGATCCACATAATAACTATCTTTAATTTCCATGGAACAAGTGCATCAGTAATAATCAGTAAATAGGTTTAGGGAATTTCAAACTATTTTCCTGTTAAAGAAAGATAAGCTATATATGCAAGAAAAATATATGCTCCAAAAGAGGAGAAATCATGAGTCAAAAAGTGTAAATTCAAAAAATGAATGCTAAAAGAAGGGTATTTCCAGCACTTACAAGTTTTAGTGGGGCCACATGAGCAATAACAGATTTTACAGAACGCCCATCAGACCGACCTTCAAAGTCCATATATGCTAATGAACACTTGACTTGCACCTAAAAATGTTGAACGCAATTAAACAGAAGTAAAAATCATTATAGAAACATATGAACAGATAGACTAAATGAAGTAAATGAAAGAAAAGACTTACAGTCATCTCATTGGAAATAACTTTCGAGGGTGTAGAATCAAGGAGTAGGCGTGCTGAGCCCTCATCAAGCTTACTATCCATACCATCCCCTGCACCCTGAAAACAATTCATGCACTTAAGAACCGGGTCTAGTTTATTGCCATGTCGAGTTTATTTCAGATCCCAAGAAAGAAAACACCTAGTCGGTTGATATGCTCCAGGCAAAACAAATCATCTGGCCAGGGTTCCGATAGTCAAAAAGAATACAAGTACACAAACAAACTTACGGGCATCAAAGTATTATCCATTTCTTCTTGTTTCATCATATAGTCTTCAGGATTGATAACCTCACCAAAGTCATCCCACTCAGAAGTATTTTCAAAGAAAGGAAACATTGGAGCAACACTGTTTGATGGAGGGACAAATCCATCAATGAGAATATCCACATTCCCACCGAAATGTGAACCAGCTGATGGAACCACAGAGCCAAGAAGTGCCATTAACCACAGAAAATATATATCGCAACAGATCAAAAAGGAATTAGAAGTGCTGCCTTATTATACCATTGGATGGTTTTCGAGATGTGCTTGCATCTATAATCATGGGATCAGAAGCCTTTGCGTTTGATCCAAGAGAAGCCTTCATTTCCTCCTCTTTGTTGAGGCTGGCCTTTAGCGCTTCCTCCTTTTTTATCCGTTCTTGTTCCTCTTCATAAGCTTTCAGCTCATCACCAACCAAAGGAATCCGCTTGCTCATAGTGACTTTTACAGCTTTTGGGGGTGGATCTACTTGGAGCATGCGAGCTAGCGTCCCAAACTGGAGTGGGAATACTTTGTAATTAGATAGCTGTAAATCACATATATATGATGCTAGAATTCTGTTGCTGAGTGAAACAATAGAAATGTTTAATCAGTTTAGCATGAAGGAAAAGGGGGTATGGTTTAGTTAGGATTTATAATCATTTGATTCATTTTGTTTACACAAAATTTTAGTAGTTCCATGTAGGCTGTAGCACTTAATTTGCTAAGGCCCATTAATTTATGTTCTCTCTAGGTTTAAACAATAAATTTTAGATCATCATGTCCAAACAATAAATTATAGATCAGTCATGTCCAGGGTTAAAAATAATTGTCAAGGTGTTGGACATTGGTCAGTTACAGGTTTGAAGCTATAATGGTTCCTATGTAACTATCTATTGAATGTAATCGTGCGGTAAGAGTGGTTAGCTAATTACAATCTATGATTTGATTAAAAGAAGTAAAATGTCTGGGACAGATTGCAGATATGGATGTACCTGTCCCTTCTCAGTAAAAAGTACTAGATTCTTTGCTTCATTTGCCATATCAACAAATATGTCATGAGAAAAGCCAACCTCCAAGCTTGCCATGGATGCTAGAACCACCTGCTAAATGTATGTTAACTTCACGTTTCCAACAGTATGCAGAAAACAAATGTTACTCTAACCTTTGGTGCATCTCCTAGCTTTTCAAGCTCATCTTTGTTAATTATCAGTGTGACATTTCTGCAATACAGGAAAGGAAAGTGTAGCGCTGATTCAGGAAAAGAGGCAGTTGAATTGGCTCTGACAATACAGTAATTGTAATAACAGGACAACTCAATGAGATAAAATATAAATGTAACTCAATAGAGGAAATGTGTATATTGGGCTGTTGAGATGTTAAATAATAAGCTCCCCCCAAAACATGTCTTAGACACCATGAATATTTAGGCTTGCATTACATGGCAAATATCAACATGCACAAAAAAGAAAAAAAAAACAATGAACTTGCAAAAAGGAAAGTAACAAGAATCATCCGTACTTTAATAGGAAGGCATTGTCTCTAGTATGTTCGAAAGACTTCGAGATTGAATCATTCATCCATTCAAGAAAACTCTTGACATAATCAACAGTACTTGTAGAAACATTTGTCAGAAAGTAGATAGGGTAGTTCAAATGCCGTTGAGCCCAGTACTGCAAGAAATAAAGACAAAAGGTGAGCATTTTATTAACATAAAAGAGTACAACAAGAAGAACTTCAAGATTTCACCTGCTCCAATATCAAAAGAATTTCAAGCACTCTACCGGCTGTATCAACAGGCAGCAACACACTACCACCACTTGTGAGAACTTTCACTAATGCATCTGCATGAAACATGGTGTTACTTAGACATGAACAAGTTTCCCATACAGTAACTAAAACAAATTATATACAAGGTACTTCCTCTTTTTCACATTATAAGGTGTTTCATGCATGAACCAATGCATGTGCTTCATATATGTGTCTAGATTCATATGTATGGTAGACATGAGATAAACCTCTTACAGCGTGGAAAGGAGGGAGTAACATTTTTTGGAGTCTAAAAATAATAATAATTGGTTATTGCACTCAACAATGTGTAAACACAAAAATAAATAAGAAACACAAAACATGTTCAAGTTGAAAATTCGGAAAAGATTATAATACACATCAATGGTACACCCATGTAGAAAACATAAGGGAAAAAGAACCACCAACAAAAAAAGAATCATGAGCTGATAGCTGCAACCACAGCAGAGTGGATAGGGATTAGGGAGTAATGCTATAATTGTAAACTTTGAAAAAAAGTGATAATAGCGCATCCAGTGTTGTACCAATGAAATCTTGATCCTGCTGCCTTTTGTAAACATGGTTGTTCAAGGCATTGTATGCATCAGTTATCAGAACAGCTGGCCTTACAAATGATCCAAGAACAGTACCATTCAAATGCCTGGAAAAGTACATTACTATTATTATTTGCTAAAGGGAACATTAAAATGACAATTGACAAGGAAGGGTGTAACCTCTCTTTACGATGGTTGAAGTCAACAGCGTAAACAACATCCTCCCCATCTTTTGTTATCTTCCATACGGTGCCGCCCAAATCATGCCCAGCCACATGTGGAGCAATAACTATTCCTTCACCTTTATCTGCCAATAAATTTTATGTAAGCGAATATAGTTTATCAAGCAAGTAAAGTGATATACATCAACAGCATGTTACTGACCATTCAGAATGTGATTTTGTGAGTATTTCAATCTGACAACGTTTTGGAACGCAGCATCAACATCATCCAAAGTAAACAAGTCAAAATCTGAAACTTGCTACAAAGGAGAATAAAAAATGGTTAGATCCCCTATATGCTATGAAACAGATAGGGCCTTTCCATCAGCTGGAGCTGATGTGGTTAGATAATTGTAGGTCAATGAAAATAAGGGACAATAGAAAGCTTACCCATCGTGACAGATAGTAATCATACAAGGTCAAAATGCCAAGTCTAAAAACAGGTTCTGTGGCATACACTGGTGCAGATAGTCCGAGATGTTTCATAGCATAGGGCAAAGCTCCTAGATGCATGATATCAGCATGAGACAAAAGAACTGCATCTATTGTTGGTGCAACCCTGAAAATAAGATCACTTATTAAATTCACAATTCAAAAGTATTATCCATTGGATGAAAAAGCATGAAGTGTTTGCCTTTCACCTAACTGCTATATGCGAATTTTGGATAGAAACATGTAGAAGTGTTCCATACAATTTTTAAAGATGTGGAATTTGAATAATCGAACAACAAAGCAGTACCTTACTACCTTAATTCTGAGACAATCACTCCTAAATCATGCCATGATTACTCAAAAATAAAGGAAGACGAACAAAAAATAAGTTTATCCACCACAGAAATTGAATATATAGAGATGCACTTGTTGGTGCAGTGGCAAGGGTATGTGGTTTCAACCCTGAGGTCCCGTGTTCAAATCCTGACACGCTCACATTTCTCTCTTAATTAAATTGATAGTGGATTCCTTCCCACTATCCAACCTTTTTAAAAATTGAATATAAATACAAGAGTCTGAGCTCAATCTGAAAGCACGCTATCCATAACAGGGAAGCCGAAATTTGCCTTGGTAATGGCAGAATGGCACCATCAAATAGCCTTAAAATACATATCCAGTTATTCATCACTTAAGCAAATCAAAGAAGTTACTGAAGGTTCCATAATCACATGAAATATTCAGGGTAATGTCCACTAACACAAGCTTCAGAAGGAATGTTAAGCATATGGTTTAGAAACTGGAGCTACATCTTTGGCACATACGAATTAAGTTAACACAAAAACTAACTAAGTACTTAAAGTTATAAATGCAGGATCATGGCCACGATATAGAAATGTATATGCGGGCCGACCAACACAAAGTGTTAACATGCAGCAAGCCTGCCTGACTATACACAAGCACACCCAAACACCTGTCGAACAATTCAGTTGAAGCAATCAATCTCCTAACCCTAAGACGCGGCAAATGCCAAATCGTAGCAGACCCGGAAAATTCTTTGTCGTCTCCAAGCGTAGACAATTTCCTTAAAACAAGTAGCGCGCACGGGCATCCCAATCCCAACTCACGCGTCGCCCTTCGCTGAGACAATTCGCCGAACAGGTGGGGGGTGACCAGCGTTCCGGCGAAGGAAACGACTAGCACCACTAAAAACGAGCTGACCCGAGAGAATCCGAGCAAGAGGTAGGTGGTGCGCAGATGGTGGAAGCAGAAGTCAGAGTGTAGCGAGCGTACTTGGCGAGGGGTTGGAGGTGGGAGGGGTCGCAGAGGTCGGTCCAGCCGCAGTCGAGGAGGAAGCGGAAGCCATCCACGGCGAGCAGGTAGCAGAGGGGACCCTCTCCGTACGCCCCGCTCAACGGCGTGACCTGCACCGACGTCCCCATCCGATCCCCCTTCGCCGGCGGCGGCGGCGGCGGGCAAGAGGTTCAGGTGGAGTTTCCTCCGGTCGGGGGAGAGGAGAGTTGAATTGTACTTTTGGGCCGAAACGCTGGCTTATGCAAAACTGTATATGGGCCTAGATGGGCAGGTCTGAGGCCCATATAATTCTGTTCCTTACTCGACTCTCGCTCACTTGCGTCCGCCGCCATCGTCATCTCCGTCGCCGGCCAGTGAGCCCCTCGTCGCCGGCGATCGGAATCCTAGTAAATTGGAAGCCAGAGGAGGTGAATCTCTCTGTGGTATTTTGCTCTGCTTGGCTCAGTTACCTTTTTGTTTTCTGGGTGCTCACTTTTTCGGTTGGATCTAAGCAAAGCCCTAACTGCGGCGATCTTTACCCTCCTCAGTTGCTTCCCATGGACGGCGCAGGCGGCAGCGCGGAGCCGACGGCGAACGGGGAGAAGAAGCCCGAGGAACAGCTCTTCGATCCAAGCCGAAGTAAGGGTCTCGCCTGGCTCTCTCTCTCTCTCTCTCAAACAGCTTTAATTCCCTTCCCTTTGCGTTCGTGCTCTAGGTTAGATTACTCCTGTTTGTTAGAAACCCACGACTGATTTCTTCAGATGATTTAGGGTTTTGTAAAGTATTGCTATAACTACTCGACATGTTTGAAATTGGGCAAGTCACTGTATTATTCACAACTATGAGTCTATGACTGCACAGAGATCCTATCAATTGCCATTATCCGTAATTCAGTTCATTGTTAAAGTTATCTTGGATAAATGACATCCATAGGATGGTAGTTCCTTGAACCCACCGGGACGTTTCCTGGAGTACATCTAGTATATGGGAAAAAAAATCATGTATACATGATTGGAGCAGATATACTATGCTAATGGCAACACACTGCATGTTTGGTGCTATTTTTCTCCATATAACAATGCTCTTCCATTTATCTACTTAGCTATATTCTCACAAGTTATGAAATTTCAAGCTTCATCTGAATCGTCTCAATAATTTTCACATGGTACACTAGCCTCTTTTATAGTACTAGAGATAAATTGAGTTCTGTTGATTCATTGCTTTTAAAATCTTGAAAACATCTTCATATGTTAAATAATTGCCAGCATTCTTGTGCATAATGCCACTATGTTTTGAAGTGATAGGAATAATCAAAAGGAAGGCCTTGATTAAAGAACTAGCTGCTGCTTACCATGCCGAGTGTGTGGCATGCTGTAAAGAGCTTCTGCAGCTCCAGAGAAAGTGGGAGGAGGTCTGTACTATCCTTGGTTCTCTAAACTGGCAGATTTTAATGTGTGCTCTTGTGATCTGTATCACTGGCGTTATTTCGAAACTAAACATGTGTAACACGAATCTTGCTTCATCTGTTGGTTGTACAGGAACAATATGTTGAATTTAAGATTGCTGAGGAAGCACCAACGAGGACATTGACGATGAAGTCTTCCAAGCGCAGGAAAAGGTAGCTTTAGAAGGCATGAATTTGACAGGAGATTTTGATGTTTTTATGGATCTCCTGGAAGTTGTCGAGGTGTACAAGTTAACAGAAGGAAGCCCTGTGTAATGAGACTTTTTTGATAGATAATCAGAGTGGTCACCAGTCAGTCATTGGTGTGGGTGCTCCATTGTTCCATTAATTGTTTTTTGGTGGAAGTCTGATGGCTGGATGTTGTAACTATGACTGGTAACTTGACCATGTTATTTCTGTTTCTCCGTATCAGCTACGGAAAACCATTCCGTTGCAGATTAAAGTAAATCTAACGATTCCAATTCATTTAGTCGCTGAAATCAAATTTTATGAGAGAATGAGAGAAATTAAACATGTACTCCCTCCAGTTTTCAATGATGGATGCCGGCTAGCTCAAATTTGAGTTAGTCGGAGTCAAACAAAAAAAAACAAGAGATAGTACAATTTAGTTGGAGTTGGCACACTGAGTCTGGTTGCTGGCGCAAGGACTGCGAGATTTATGTTTCTGATATCTTTCTCCTATGATGGAAGGTTACCCGCTACTCAGAGAGAAATTTGGAATAAGTGTCACCTACATTCAAACTGCCATCTCCAGCCATCCGCAAACTTCTAATCATGCAGTTAACAATATACTGAGTGCAGCATACTACAAGAGGGACTAAGGGATGCAAAGCAGAAAAAGAAATAAGAGAAGGAGATCCAAAGTGAAAATATAGGCAGAAGTGTTTAAACATTCATCAGTCCTCTTCAGCAGAGCATATATAGTCAGCCCTGAAGCTGTCTCTACGTGTTCCAAGGCAAGGGCAAGACCAGACAGGCTACACCAACCAGTTCCTAGTAATTTTATATTGTACACAAATGAATTTCTAGTTCATCTGAAACTTTAAAAAAGTGGATGAAACTATAGATAAATAATTTATGAGAAAAAAACATTTTGAAGCTTCGATCATGTTTGGACAAATTTGTTACATGCATGCCTTGTAGAGACATTCTTCAGAGAGAACGAGAACAGAAAAGGTGGGAGTGACTCCAGTCGGAGGTCCAGCTGGTCCAAGTGGTGGCAAGGCAAGCAATAGTGCGGCTATTCTCATCTTTGGAAGACGCGAATGCATTCTGCAATCCAGAAAATGGTTTTTTCCATTTAATCTAATAGACTGAAAGTGACAGAGTTATTAAGGCAGTGAAAAAAAAGGATCCAAACACTTGTACAATGGTATTTTGCACAAGATGCATTCATTAAATGTAAAATGTAGAACTCAGACACTTGTCCATGCAAAATGTTGGGTTGAATTTATCGTCGTTGGTTAAGTCTTGTGGTCAGTTAGTCAAAAGCCGATAAGCGTACGTATATGCATATGTACTCCTAAAAATACTCAGAGCTGGACCAGCTGGTAGCATTGTAGTATACGAGTTAGAGTTACTTACCTACGGTTTCTTCGTTTCATAATATAAGAAATCGTTTCATAATATAAGAAATTTAATATGGTTAACTAGTTTTTTTAACTAGTATACCGAAATATTTTTTAGGTTTTTTAATGGTATCGACCGGTGAATTGAGACCTTGTTTGGTAGGTGAAAAGTTTTTGACGAAAACATCACATCAAATGTTTGACTGGATGTCGAGAGGGGTTTTAACATGAATGAAAAAACTAATTTCAAGGCTAGCCTGGAAACCACGAAACGAATTTTTTTTAGCCTAATTAAGTCATCATTAGCACATGTGGGTTACTATAGTATTTATGGCTAATCGTGGCCTAATTATGCATATGTCCAAAATATGATGTGATATTTTTGGGTGAAAATTTTTGGAAACTAAATAGGGCCTGAATGGCTCAAGGAAGGTCCAACAACGATATGATGTGTCTCCGGCTCAGAGGCCCAAATCCTGGACCGAGGTAGTAGTAGTAATTTTAAGCCGCCAACATGTACTACCAGTCTAAACAAAGTTACGCATAGGGATGAGAACTGTGGTAAATTCGGTTAGGTTCTGTACGTGCCAAGTACTGTAACTTGCCCTAACTTAAAAGGCTCCGTGACTTGCTAGTCAGCGAAGGGATGATTCATCAGTTGTTTCAGTTGTGTATGTCTTTCAGCAGAGCGTGACGACTGACTATCGAATTGTACTTAGCCACCCTGATTACATCCTCTGTTCGTACGCCAAGTACATCAATTCCCCTTTTGAAGAATAAATTGAGTGAATAACTATGGTGAAAATGAAGTAAGGAATATATAACGTCTTTGGAAATTTATTTCTTCAACATATATGCTACTACCATATACTAGTTATACATTATTTAGCAGGATGCTTCATGGGAAATTAAGTGAAGAACTTTCGGTCAAGTATGCAATAGTATGGGCTAGCTAGTCACTTCCCAAGGCAAATCATATCTTAGGTCCCGTTTAAATTTTTTTAACAAAACATCGTATCAAAGGTTTCATCGGATGTCAGGAGAAGTTTTTGGACACAAATGAAAAAACTAATTTTATGGCTAGCCTGCAAACCGCGAGACGAATCTTTTGAGCCTAATTAATCCGTCATTAGCACATGTAAGTTACTGTAGCACTTTTGGCTAATCATGGTCAAATTATGCTCAAAAGATTCGTCTCGTCGTTTACAGCCCAACTGTATAATTAGTTTTATTTTTTATCCATATTTAATGCTCCATGTATGAGTTTAAAATTCGATGTGATGTTTTTGAGGAATTTTTTTTTAAACTAAACCAGGCCTTAGTCAGGCCCTCAGTTGCAGCTTGTTGACAAGGACGACCCAGCTTTGGCTATACTGCATGCATATGTATGACTGACCGATCGACTGACTGACCGCATAACTACCAACGATCCAATTCATTCAAACAAGATATTATATATTTTCTCTTGGTCCTGCTACTGATAAGCGTGATGACTGATGACTGACGACTTGATGGAATATACCTGATGCATCTTGGATATACTCTGGTAACCCTAACAAGCAAAGCTTGTATGTGCTTAATTTCAGTTAAACCAATGTGGATCTTACAAGAAAGGATTAAGGTGTTGTACTAGTGCTATATCAAACTTAATGAATTCATGAGGAATATTGAATAGTATGATCAGAATAAAAAGGAAGAAGTAAGCGCTCTGAAGTTTCAATCTACCCTGCTAACAGTGGTTGTGCTACACACTAGAGGCAAGAAAGTATCACTGTCGCATATACCATCTGCCTCATTCCATCAACGAGTGCTGACATTAAAGAAGCATACATTTACACATCGGAGAATCACATATATTGCTAGTTATTTCACAAACCTCTATACTTCTACATTAGTACTATAACATTCCATAATGCAGCTAATAAGGTTGACCTCACCAAACATAGAATTAAGCACAGGCACAGCAAAGGCCTTCCATTTTCATATTACTAACCAGTTACCGGTAAGTGGCAGTAGGATGACTCGCGTGAGGGTTTTCTTCAAGAATGCGCGCTGAAGGATCTTTTCAAAGAGAGTACAGCCTTAGCCCAAGACCAAAAGCAAGCTGGCAGTATATTCCAAGCTTATAGCTAGTGCAGGACAATCCACGTCCTTCTATTGTTGACCGAAGAGAAGAAGAAACAAGGGAGAGAGAACGAACGAATGAGTAACCTGCAGGAAACTTCCCCTGGTTCCCAAATGTCTTCCTCTCACAATCAATAATATCTTATCTATATGTGTAAGATAGATTCAGTAGATATTTTTTTCTTTTGTAAAAGAACTGAAGAAAATGAATTACCAGCGGTATATAAGTTGCCAGACGACATACAGGCAAAGCCAAAAGGCCCTTTTGTGAGAGATCCGATCCTTTTGTTGCTTCATCCTTTGCTTTCATCTGCTTCTTGCCGTCGCCTCCAGCAGCAGCTGCAACAGTAGTAAACTATAAGAAAACTATAAACTTGTTCTTGCTCCTGCCTAGCTAGTTGCTTCTAGTTATTCTGTCGGCTCTGTGGTGGAAGTTAATTAAGTTGTTGCGCATGGCGGTGACAAGTGCTCGCTTTCCGTTGCCATCGTCGTCACCATTGCTGCCCTTGTTCCCCGAGTCATTGCCTGGAGATGAGAGGATGTTCGAGCCCGAAGGGAGCACTGGCACCCGCAGCCTCAGAGAGATCGTCGAGGAGGAGGAGGACGACGATGGTGGAGGAAAGACACACGTGGCGGTCGGCAAAGACTTCAAGGACGGCAAGGTCAACATCCAGTGGGCAGCTAGGAAGCTCCAGCTCCAGCAGAGTGATCTCAAGAAGCTTGTGCTGCTGCATGTCCACCAACCTGCAGACAGAATCATGAGCGGTATATAATTTCTACTTGCTTGTTTCACCTGTTATTCAACTGCAGTAACAAGGATGATGGCTATACTACGTAGAAAGAGGAACACACGTTGTTCTTGCTAGATTTTTCTTTTGCATACCCTACTTCTCAAAAAACTGCTCCGTAAATGATACAGATGAACCTGAAAACAACCAGGGCAGTGTTATGTCAACTAGATTTTATTCATTAATCGAAGTTGCTGCCAGATAACAAAGATGTCACCTGTTTTCTTAAGCATCAGATACTTGTTTGCTCCCTTACATGTTGCAATGCCAAAAGAAAAAAAAAACGCAATGCCAGCGCTCATGGTTTGCTCTGATGTTGACATACGTGTAGGGTTGTGCAAGGTTCCTGCAAAACAGCTAGAAGAAAAGGAGCTCAGAGCATACAGAAAGATTGAGAAGAACGATATGAATAAACTTTTAGACCAGTACCTGAGTTGCTGCAGAGCATTTGCAAAGGTCAGATAAACTCACTCAAGTTATATGAAATGGAAATTGTATTTCTCAATAAAGTGGAATATTCTCAAGTTGGGATTGTTCCTGGGAAGAAAATATTTAAATATTTTAACCATATTTTGTCCCAGGACTAACAAATTACGGTTTATGCCAAATTGTTCTAATGAGGTGGAGTGAATAAGAACATCAAAATACAGAAATCAATGCAACATTTTACATCCTTTATGCTAATCAGCCGATGCTTCCCAAGTTCCCATTCTATGTCATCTCAGCAAAATCATAAAATTTCCAGGTGCAAGCTGAAATATTGGTGATTGAGAAGAACAATGTTGCAAATGGCATTGCTGAGCTTATTGATCAAAATCACATTACAAGGCTTGTTATGGGAACATCTTCCTTCTCAGTGTATGTCAAGAGGCCCTTATTCCATTGTAGTGAGGCAACATCAATCAATAAATGAATCGCAATTACTGAGCTGTCCCTAGACTAAGCATGTTGTAGTCTGCAGATGTGATTTTATGCCTGTCCTGTTTTTTGTCATTTTAACAAGTATTAGTGACAAAGGTGTAGAGACCAACAAATATACTTCCTTTGGAACAATACATTTCTCCCTTTGTAATACAATCCGGCAATTTATCTTTCCTTTATGTTTCTTGCTTAGCAAATGGCAAGCACAATATGACGATAAACTACTGTTAACAAGCTATGTTTTTAATATTTATCATCTCCTTGCCTATTAATAAACTAGAGATCAGATCCTTCAATTAGCATATAATCCATAGTTATACATGTTGACCATGAATCTTTCATGAACAGGAAAAGGCAACTACCAAAATCAAAAGTTGCAGCAAGTGTACATCAACAGGCCAAACCATATTGCCAGATCTTATATATTTGTAAAGAAACTCTTGCTTGCACTAGGTATGAATGTTCATACAGTCCTCCCTAGTTTCCTATCTAAATCCAATTCGGCATTTACCATTTTAATCAAAGGATGAACTCAAAAAATTTCAGAGATGATAAAATATTGTTGTTGTGATTATTTGCCATTTGTAGGGAAGCCAATCAGTTTGCTGAAAAAGGACATCCCCCCAGAAGCAGATCAGGGGGTTCTCTGCCAGATCAGCCCCAATTCCCTCCAAGATCAGTGTCGTACTCGTCATGTTATCCAGGTTTATTAGACCCTCTAGACAAGCAATCCCTACGCCAACGGTCCAATTCAGTTAGTTATCCCTCTTCAAGACATTTAGAGAACGGTATGGAAAACATATCACCTACAAGGTGGCACTCAGTTCACGTAACACCAAAAGGTTGCTCTCCAAATTCCTCACCAACTCTGAATGATTTTGACACTATGGATGTACCATCAGCAGCTGTATCAATCGCAAGCTGTGAAGAGCATCAGCATTCCACGGTAAGCGATATTGCACTGGACATAAATCCCTAGGGAATTAGGGATACCTTCATGGACACACCTTTTCTCAAGTAAGGACATAACAACTACTGAATTTAGATAAAACATTAATAATTTACAGGGGGAAGCTAACATACAGAATGAGATGTTTGAGCAATGGCAGCAAGTCCGCAATGAGCTAGAGTACTCAAGAAAGGAAACATCTGGGGGCCGACAGAAAGCCGAGCGAGAGCTGTTTGTGTTTTCCTCACCGGAGTTTCTGTTTCCGTGAGTGTGAGAGCTAGCTAGGAGCTGGGCCAACAATTGGTATCAGAGCAAAGGTGAAGGAGTAAGAGAGTGATGGCTGCTGCTAGAGCCAATGCTTCCATGTCGCCGCAGCGACGAGGTTGGCGCCACTCACCATCGCCGGTGCCACGGCGAGGTAGAGGTCGAGCCGCTGGTCCTCAAGAGATCGTTGTGCAGCGGACTGTTAGGGAGGTTGGCGGCGCAGCTACATATCCTA
>CM002487.1:15361445-15414804 GCA_000325765.3 Leersia perrieri
GGAAGGAGCAAGAGGCTATCGGATGTTGCGAGCAGGTCATGCGGATCATGGCACGAAAAGGCCGGATGTGGAGATTAGCTCCCGGCAGTCCGTGGCCTTTTTTGTAGCCCCTATGCTCCGTTGCCCTTTTACTAAGTCTAGTTAATAGAGTGCCAAGATACAGGAGCAAGTTTGGCTCCGCGGCGTTCGTCGAAGGCAAAATCAACACGAGGATTTAGAGTAGAAGAACAAGGATTAGGGAGAGAAAACAGAAACTCCGGTGAGGAAAACACAGCTCACAACTTTTGAGAGCAAGAAGAATAATTGAAAGTGAATATCACAAGCTCTGACTTACAAAGAGGTTACGTCTCTTTATATAGGACCTAAAGTCGGTTTGCTACAGTAACCGACATACTGCTACAGTATCAGATATTTGACAGCTCATATTGAACTAATATCCTGGCACACACAAGAAAAACCAAATTGACTACTACTTCTAGCTAACTTGCTAACCAAGCAAAAGACTATCAAGAACAAGAATTATACTAACAGTTTAAAGCTTCTAAGATGGTATGGTGTATGTAATCCCTCTATCATGAAGAATTGTACCTCAAAATACCGTCCTATTTTGAATGATTTGTGCAAGTGAAGTACATACATACGGTTTTTATTACATGATAAATGTGTATCTAACTATCCAAATTGCAAATTATTTTCTTGCAGTTTAGAGCACGGGAGGATTCACTCTGTAAAGAAAAAATTGAGAAAGAGGAAAGACTAACCAGAGAAAAGGCCCGTCTTGAAAAGGAGCACCTCCAGATCTACAACGAGCTGCAGAAGGCGAATGAGCAAAGAGTGGAACTGGAGAGAAAGCTTATGCACGCCAATTCATCAATGGAAGGGCTCCAGAATGTTCAAGGAGAGCTGCAACATGTGAAAGACAATGCTGTGAAAGAAGATAACAATATGCACGAAGTACACTGCGACAATGTATTTGGCTCTACTGGGTCTGTTGCCTTGACAGAGTTCAGTTACACGGAGATTAAAGAAGCAACTAATGACTTTAATGAGTCCAAAAAGATTGGACATGGTGGATGTGGAAGTGTTTACAAAGGTTTTCTCCGTCATACTATTGTGGCTATAAAGAAATTCAACCGTGAAGGCATAACAGGAGAGAAAGAGTATGATGATGAGGTAATTTTCACCAATCCTTCTAACTTATGGCTATTTGCATGAGAAGAAAGTAAATAACCATGTGATTTGCCAATACAAAACAGGTAGAAACTCTTGGAAGGATGAGACATCCAAACCTTGTGACCCTGATAGGAGTGTGCCGGGAGGCCAAAGTTTTGGTCTATGAGTTCTTGCCGAATGGGAGCCTAGAGGACCGTCTGCAATGTAAGCACCAAACAGATCCACTTCCATGGAGAACGCGGATCAAAATTGCTGCTGACATCTGCACAGCACTTATATTCCTCCACTCCAACAAACCAAAAGGCATTGCCCATGGTGATCTGAAGCCTGATAATGTCCTTCTTGGAGATAACTTTGTAGGCAAGCTAGGGGACTTTGGGATCTCTCGTCCATTGAACCTGACAAACACAACCATCACCCCTTACCACCGAACAAGCCAAATTAAAGGCACATTGGGATACATGGATCCAGGATACATTGCTTCAGGGGAGCTCACAGCACAGTATGATGTCTACTCATTTGGAGTAGTGCTGCTAAGATTGCTAACTAGCAAGAGTCCCCTAGGCCTTCCCAGCGTGGTAGAGGCAGCCCTGAACAATGACATGCTGCAAGAAATAATTGATGTTTCTGCAGGGGAATGGCCACCTGAGTATACTAAAAAGTTGGCAATCCTAGCACTGAGATGTTGCAGGTTTAACAGAAAGGAACGCCCTGATCTTGCCAAGGAGGCCTGGGGTGTTCTACAGGACATGGTGAACCATCCAGACAACAAATGCGAGACACCATCCTTTTTCATCTGCCCAATGACACAGGTTGGTTACATCATGAGGCAGTAGATTGATAGAAATTGCAAAGCATCACTTTTACTCTATATGTATGGCATAAACAGTATCCAACACCAGCACAAATACTCAACACATGAGAAATTAATCTATTATTGGTCGACATGTTTAACAAATCGATTATCAACATTTATGTTGTTACTTTCAATTCAACTAATCTTGCATATTTTCAACATTTCAGGAAATCATGAGGGATCCACATATTGCTGCTGATGGATTCACATACGAAGGTGGGGCCATAAAAGACTGGTTTCAAAGAGGGCATAAGATGTCCCCCATGACCTTCCTCAGTTTCACACACCATGAGCTGATTCCGAACAATGCCCTTCGTTTTGCCATTCAAGAGTGGAAAATGAAACAGCAACTATGACCTTTTAATTGGTTTGTATTTTATAATGTATCTAAAGTCAACAAAACAGTTTGAATTGTATAGTCTAGGGAACTACATTTTAACTGAAGCAGCTGATACTACCAAAATTTTTGAGCCCGTAAATAAAATTATGTACATATTGTGTGGAGGCTCACACGTCTGGGATGAACTTACATGCCACTTAAACCTTACCAAGAAGATACCACCCACTTGAATTAAAAGGATGGTAAATTCACCTGTCAATGGATGCATGTTTTACTTCTGCCTTTTGCAAAATTTGAAGTTTGTTAGCAGCAACACCTGTCAATGGATGCCTATTCAAAAATTCAGATGTTTAAGCAGTAAAAGTCCATGAGCATTGATGGTTTCTAGCATTGTGGGAAATTCAGACATTAACAATGTATGTGTGATTTTGAAGCTTGAACTGGTGGTATAAACTGGTATGGCATGATAGTACTTTCTATTTCTCCTGACCTTCAAGAAGAATATAATGGAATAAAATGCTGCACCAATATAAAAGGTATAAAAAGGCTGTTGCTTGACTACACTTCATCAAATAATTTGTTTTAAAGAAGGACTAATTGGATCGAATTTCCTTATCCTTATGCTTTTTCAAAAAGGGAAATGTGATTATTCACAAACACAGAAGCATTGAAGTTCTAGTTTCAAACAGGGAAAAATAAAAGGGAGAGGTCATTGTTGACTTAATACTGGTTGGACAAAAAAAACTTAAGCTTTTTCTCAGCCAGAAAAGGTTAAAAGGTATGACTTTTATCTGTTGATGACTTTCTTCCAAATTGCGCGTACCCTTGTCATCATTTTCTATTGGCTTCTAGTATATGTGCGATGATTTAACACAACAACCCCCACCCCTCTAGCACGTCTAACCTGGAAACCAGCATAGCATGAATTTACTAGCTCCAGCCTCCAGGTGTTCGTTTTAAAAAACTGGCCGTACGCAGTATAACAATAAAAAGATGATTTATTAGCCCTAGTTTTAGTTGACCAGGGCGGTGAGGAAATTAAGCGCCACAGCCGCATGATTGAAACCGTGGTTTTTGTGGAACTATAGATCTGTGAAAATCGAAAGCATCTCAATGCGATAGAGCGATCTTTGGGGAGGGGCGGAGGGCAGTACATGCGAATCAATTTTGGCATGGCGGCAACATTCGTTCCAAAATCATCAAGTACAAGGGCATGGCATTCATACAAACAGGTGGCGTGCAACACAGCTCAAAGCACCAGCCAAACCAATAGAGAGGGGGAGGATTGAAGAAAAAGAGAGCAGCTGCTGCAATTGAAGAAAAAGAGACCCAAGCAAACACGCACGAACTCTCAGTCCGTAACTTACCTCGATCAGCTCGGGCGGCCATGCGCTGCGCAGTCCGCAGCGGCAAGACGGAGGTGGACTCGCTCACTCCTGCTCCTGCCTGTAAACGGGCAAAATAGATGGAAGGAGTATTAGGCGGCTTTCGTGAAGTGAGGCCGCTCACAAGTAAAACGAGACGTTACTATATGATTAATTGATTAATTAAGTATTAGCTATTTTACTTTTGAAAATGAATTAATTTGATTTTATTAAACAATTTTCGTGTAAAATTTTTTTTTTAAAAAAATAGTTTTACGCACATTAGGAAACGTGTCATAGGGAAAAACACTATTCCGAGTTTTCTTTTAGCTGCAAACGAACACAGGCTTAGGCCGCGTTTCACTTCTAGCTAAATGGGCAACTCAGCCCTTACTTTTTCCGTGACACGTTTCCAACGTACGTAAAAATATGTTTTTTCGGAAAAATGTTCTACACGAAAGTTGTTTAAAAAATTAAATTTATTTATTTTTGAAGTTTAAAATAGCTAATACTTAATTAATCATACGCTAATAATATTTCTCGTTTTGAATGCATGTATTGTCCGAGTTGAACTCCTACAACCGAACGCAGCTAAGATGTCAAAAAAATTGCCAAAAATATCACATCAATGTTTAAACACATATTTGAAGTATTAAATATAGACTAATAATAAAACAAATTACATATTTCGATTGTACACTGTGAGACGAATATTTTGAGCCTAATTACGTCATGATTAGCCATAAGTGCTACAGGAACCAACATGTGCTAATGATGAATTAATTAGGCTCAAAAGATTCGTCTTGCAGTGTACGGTCCGAATATGTAATTTATTTTGTTATTAGTATACGTTTAATACTTTAAATGTGTATCTAAATATTGATATGATATTTTTGGTCAAAAACTTTTTGGCATCTAAACACAGCCTTAATCAGAAATTCGGAATGCATGGTTTGGGGTGGATGGGACCGGGCACATAGAGTGTAGTGAGTGTGGAGTGTGGACTACCTTGTAACATTCGTATTTAACGATGAGCACCGCTACACGTACTACTACTACTAATAAACTCGATCAACCCTCTAATTTCATTAGATAAAAGTTAGAGAAAATCTAGATTCACTCACATCATGCCACATCTCTTTAGTAATAAGAATTTAGTACGAAAAAGATAGTACATATAGCATTTTTCTTATACAATTGTGGGGCATATGTATTGAATCTTCTTCTCTTGTTCAGGTCAGAGGTAGATGGAACATTTGCAGGATTGCAGGTAATGCAGGGCAAAAATTAACGTCATTATATCCTTATAAGTGTCATCAATGTGCAGGCATGTGAGGGAATGGATGGAACACATACTCTTGCACATTGTCTCCGTCCATAATACGATAAGGCACAGTCAATAGGCGGCTATAGTACTATATATCTTGTAAAAATTCTACTTGGAAGAGTGAGAAACTAGAAGAAGAGAGAGCGCACCCGGCGCTTAATCTGTCGCCGGGCTCCAACGCCAAGCCCTACCACCATCCCGCAACACGTTTCCCAATTGCCTCAATAGGAGACAGAGAGAAGGAGATGGAAAAAAGAAAACCTAGAGAAAACTGAAAAGTGATTCCTAGGAGCATGTGTATAATAACTCAGAAGCCAATTATTATACTGTTGGACTATATATTTTTTTACTATTATTATTAATTATCAAGAGGAAGGACTTGGTGGTAAATATGAGGAAGTTCAAGGATTAATCAAGTGTGCAATTCCTATAAGTCTACCGACATTGAATTTAGGTATAAAGTTAAGATGTTGATGTTGATCCGGATACTCCGCAATATAGTCGAATTTGGAAATCGACTCTGCTCGCAACGCGGCGAGGTTTCCGAGTTTGATACGAGGACCTATGTGCAAAAACTAAGAAAGAATATGGCTCTTATAAAAATTAATTTGATGGGCAGCCGAAACCTCTCTAATTAATTAAGATAATGACATTGATTAATTACGTATGTAGGCCTAAATGGGCCTCACGTACACATGAATATGTGTGGGCCTCTGTATGGATTTATCAGGCTTCATTAATATGTACCAATGCATTGGAGGCCTACAGATCACGTTCTTTTAGTCCTGTTGAAACTGAGTCAAACAATCGATTTGAATTAGAGAAACAGATCAGCGATTGAATTAGTCAGTGATCCAAGAAAGTAGCGAGCAGTTCGGCAGCGGAGGAGAGCTGTGTGATCCAGACTGCTGCTATAAAAGGGACCCTGCGGTTCACTCGAAGAGGAGAACACACACGCGCACAATCTCACAGCCATCTCTCACCCCTCTCACAATATCGATCGTCATTCTCTTTCGCAGCACTCCATACACACACAATTCTCTGATCCCTCTCTCAGTCTCTTACGCAGGAGTTCTTTTGAGGATCTTACTCTTGTGGTTGGCATCCATGGTGTTCGGTAAGGGCGGTAAGTTAATTGCCTACATATCCATGTTCGTTCATTGTGCCATATGCATACAGGTGCTATTCTACAGATCCTACAGGACAAACATCATTCCAAGGAGCAGCATGCAGGCGTGTGCTTCACAGATCACAGGTTCCTACAGAAAAATGCCGTCTTCGCGGTGTTTAACAGGTTGCGCATCATCTACAGGGAAAACACCGTGTTGATGACTTGACGGTGGCGCATATGCGCAGCAGGTTACAGGGTCTCTATGAGAAAAATTGCTCCGGCGATGCTGCAGACTACAGGTTATACATAAGAAACATTGCTTCGGTGACGGCGCACATGCGCAGCAGGTCGCAGGTTGCCTATGAGAAAAATTGCTCCGACGATACGGCAGGGAAATCGCTCCGGCGATGGCGTGCATACGCGCAGCAGGGTGCAGGTCATTCATGAGAAATCTGCTAAACAGGCAATGGCAGCACATATACGTTTAGCAGGTTACAGGTTCTCTATAAGGGAAGCCTCGCTTCGGCGACGGCAGCGCACACGCGCTAAAACAGGTCACAGGTGGAATATATATGAAACACCTTCTTTTGCCGGTGGCGCATATGAAAATGTTGCTCTCAGTTTGTCTAAATGAAAATACCGCGACAGCGGCATATCCACGCTCACACCAGGTGGCTTTGGGCAAAGAATAAAACTGCATACATGTATATTGCAAATATACTTGAGCGTGTCTTCACAGGGAATAGAGTTGGGAGAAATAATATAAGATCAAGCAGTCATATATAGTTTGGTGAAAAGTGCAGATTAATGGTCATGTCCGATCAGATATTTAGGTTCAGATCCCATCTTGACAGGAGCGTATTAATCCAGTCTCAATTATATAAATTATTGATTTTCCTTCACTGACAAAGCTTGGAAGATTTTGAAAGGACCTCGATGTCGTCTAGAGGGGGGTGAATAGGCGTTCCTAAAAATTCATCACAACTTCATAGCAAATTAGAATCTCGGGCTTTCCGGTTCAAATCGGAATTTTTGATATGAAATCAAAACTTCCATTCTTAATCGAAAAGTCCGACGGATAACAAGATAAACACTAGCTATGAAAATAGAGCTCAAACATAAACTTCTATATGAACTAAAAGGTGACTAGAAAGATAGCTAAGCAATATATGAGGTCACTAAATAGATCAACAAATCATGCAAATAGATCGGGCAATAATAAGCTCAAGCATGATATAGAAGAAGTGAGAACAAACAAACCAAGAGAGGAAACACGTGATGTGTTTCCCGAAGTTCGAATCCTCGAGGGGATCACTACTCTCCGT
This sequence comes from Leersia perrieri, assembly GCA_000325765.3. NCBI lineage: Eukaryota > Viridiplantae > Streptophyta > Magnoliopsida > Poales > Poaceae > Leersia > Leersia perrieri. Next base: position 15,368,942 of record CM002487.1, read on the forward strand.
TGAGGATCTCCGATGAGCCGGGTCTTCACTGACCCTTTCCTCGGGGTTGCACAAATGCACTCCCCTCCACTAACGGTATATCTTCCCTTGCGGAGGCGAGATCCAACCTTCACAAACTTCCACCGGCGCACCACAAACGAATCGATGGCTCGGAGGCGACGCCTAGCCGTCTAGGTGTCCTCAACCACCAAGAATAACAAACACAATCACCAATTTGCTTGCTATGAACTCAATGCTCAAAGTATGAAGTGAATCCCTTTTGCCTTCAACTTCTCAATCTCACAACCCCCAACTCTTCTCTTCTCAAATCCCTCAAATCAATTTTCTCCTCCACTCAAATCCCTCTCACAAATCTCTCCCCCTCTCAAATCCCTCTCACAAAGAGACACCACAAAGGTAGGGGATTTGGGGGCGGCTATTTGGCTTTGGATAGGAGTTTCTTTCCCTTAAGAATAGCTGCAAAGGATGGAGGGGGAGGAGGGCTATTTATAGCCACACACAGAAATCTGCCCGTTGGGGGCAAAAGATGCTTTTTTCGGATGCTCCGAGACTCCTTTCAGAACATCCGAAAAGTGTATTTTTTCAGCATCCCGACGACCTCAAACCTGGGAAAAAACACTTTTTGGAACATCTGATAAATTTCTCGGAATATCCGAGAAAAGATACAGAGAGCAAATTTTACCGTCGGAAGTTCTGGTCAATTTTCGAAACATCCGAGACCCTCTCGGATGTTCTAAAAACACAGAATTAAAACGGCTATAACTCTTTGCTCGGGAGTCCAATTTCGGCGATCTTGGACTCTATGGAAAGTTTACTCAAAGGGCTACCCATCCCAACCCATAACAAGGTCTAACACCACTCTTAGGATAGGTTAAAGCTTGAGTTTCTCTCAAGATAGCATTAGGATAGGTTACTTTGAGCACCGAGACATAAACAAACTCATCGACATTGCATCCCTCTTAATAGTACGGCATTCCTATACTCAAATGTAAATAGAAAGAGAGTTATACCACTAAGAATGCCTTTGTTCTATCTTCATTCTTGATCTTGAGGGATGTCAACCACTTCAACTCACTCATTCAAAAGATTGATGTGGACTACTTATAGCTTCAACCGGCCTCTCACGGTCCATCACGATAAAGTCTTAACTCGTCCTTCACCACGGGGTTCGGTCTCTCGGCGCCAAGCCTCTTGCTTGCCCTTCACCACCGCATGGTCCATCGCGACGGGGTATCGCTTGCCCTTCACCGTCTTGCCATCGATAGCCACTTCATAATCCACATCTTCAATGTATTCTCTTTGTCAACCTTGTCTTTAGGTGTCATGATATCATTTGAGCATCAACACCCTTTATCAATTTTTGGGACTTATTCTTTTCATTCAACTCAATGAAATTAGTCCCAAAGATCCGGTTGTCAACCTCCACTTGTTGACCAACCAATCGCATATAAATGATATTAATAAATATGACGAGTATTAATCAACACCACATATGTCATATACTCAAATGTAAGCTCAAATGTAATGATTCTAAATAGATGTAATCGAATAACATAGGATCAAATACATGCATAGACAATGTATAGGATTTGCTCCCCCTAAATGTATGCATACAAAATATATGTGTGAAGCAAGTGTATGCATAATTAGAGATGAATTTGGGAGTTTATCCTATACAAGAATAGAAGGCATTTATTGAATATTGACCTAACAATAAATGCATATCTTCATGATCTCAATGTAAAGAGAGACTAAATAAAATATGGTTCAAACAAAACATTAGTCTCAAATGCATAAGTCAATCACATGGAAATAATACATGTTGGTACATCAATGTATAGATAGAGATTAGGGAAATACTCATATAGCTCGATCTTCATCATTATGTCCTTGTTAACATAGGTCCAACATTAATAAAGACGCTTGTATCTCAACTCATATAAAGCCCGGGAACAATCTATTTACAAACTCATAGAGAAGGTCAGTTCCATAATGTCGGTTTGTCATACATCACCAAAGCAACAATTACTCAAATTGTTGATTATAGATTTTTCGAATCTTTTTCCTTTTTGGTGATGAAATGACAACCGGATATAAAACATATAGAGTTGAGTGAAAGGTAATAGAATGAGCTCCCCCTAAAGATGTGCATATATATGAATAAAGAGAGACATATGCATATGTATAAATGAAGTTCATTTTATATCTTGGACCATCAAGAGAGATAAAACACAAATATTAGGAGTTTAGCACATACATCTCATGTTTCCATTATTATATCCAAATGAGACTTCACAAATAAATACTCATAAAGATATTAGTCTCATATAATTAGACTTGTCATTAATCACCAAAACTATATTAAAGGCACTTGCACTTTCAGATTTTAATATTTTCCGTGACCGACGAGGACGGAAATATGTTCAATGTCCTGACCGACTAGGCGGGATATTTCTTGTTCGCGACTGACGAAGCCGAACAATATTATCTGAGACTGTATTATGAGCTCCATTAATAGGGGATTTGATATTTACATGTCTGCCATGAGTCTGCAATCAACAAGTTTATTATTTTCTTCATGTACTATTTATTTTCATGGAGGAATAAATTAGGTGGAATAAAGATGACCGTTCGACACAGCTTAATCGGAGTTTTTCTATAGGTCAATGTCTATGGATGTAATTAATTGGATGTCTCCCGAGGCTCCATGAAACAGGAACTCGACCATCGTCATTTTGTTGGATTTACTTGTAAATTATTGGAATGAATAAACAGCAAGTTTCCATATTGTGTGTTGTCTCTGTGTTCTTGAATTTATTTTGTATACATTTGTATACTGGCACACCCGCATTTATTTATCAATAAGCAGAGAAATTTAAATATTTCTCTCACGAAACATATACGTACTGGAATTTTGGAACGACAGAAATACATGAGAAGTTGAAGTAGCTACGTTGTTTTCTTGAGACCTATTCACTAGATTATTGAAATGGATTGCTTGTTTTACTCTTCGATAGTATGTTTTATCTTTTATTTGTTCTTAAAACTTTTTTCTTCTACATCGATTTAGAACACTAAGATATTTGTTAATTAGGTTTATTTCCCGATATATCTAATTTATCACAATAATCGTGTGGATAGTCCATGGTAGCAATCCGCTCAATAGACTATGCCTCGTTCGAAACTGATAGAGCAGTTTGGATTTTTTTTTTCACGCAAAACAAGGTAATTTATTAGCGCGTAATTAATTAAGTAGTAACTATTTAAAAACTTGAAAAATGGATTTATATGATTTTTTAAAGAAACTTTTATATAAACTTCGTCTGCAAAAAACGCACGGATAATCATTTTGGGAAGTGTGCTAATGCAAACGAGGAAAAAAAAATCCACTTTCATGCTGTCTCAAACGGGGCCTAAATCAAACTTGGCCATAGAAAATATGCAGAATTTACCCTGAAGCAACAACTTTCTCTTGTAGTCGGATAAAACCATCAGATTTACGTGTAAAGGCTGGTGGCAATGTCTTCGACAATCGACGAAATTAACCAAAGATTCACCACTCCACTGTCTAGTTTTTCCACGCGTTTTAGCTTTCGCCCAAGAGTGACTGGTGGCCACTGTAGTACTATACTATATATATAGTTTTGCTAATTTACTTTTAAGCAAATATATTCCATTTGCGTGAAGATGCAGTGCAGAATTGAGTATAGCTAGAGCTAGTTAGTGTGTCCCACTCCACACTTTACGACTTGGAGTCGTCAAACAGTCAGTCAGTCGTCGATGAAGATGATATTGTGATAGACGACAGTTTAGTCTCAAGAACATGGAAATTTTCTAATCTTTAACCTCCCGTTTTCAGGAGCTTTGTCCTTTGCATACATTAATTAGTTGCAGAAACTTTTGATCTGTTGTAATTGACGAGGTAATTTACGTACGCGTCTAGTTGGTGCAGATAGCTGGTTGGTCGTATGTTCCAAAAGAAGTTCTTTCTCTGTTCTTTTATGTTGCTCCTACTGATTGTGTTTGTCTGTCTACGTGGTGTGAACATTACTATATGTTTCCTGCAGGATCAATCGATCTTAATTCTTAACTTAGTGGGTGAGGTCAACACAAACCATGAAGGCTGCTAATCTACACCAAAATTAACGGTACAGACAGTATGTCTTGATTACTTCTGCAGATAACTGAAGCATAAATGTAGAAAATCGTGCGCGTGTCTGCTAATGAACGCGTAACACCAATTAACGTTGCAAGTGTCAACGGCAATGCACCGTGCAGACCGCAGACGCGTGCCTGTAGTCAACTGTGCTACTGCTACCATCCTCCGAAAAAAAACTGTGCTACTTCTAGGGCCCCGTTGATGAATTAGTAGCAGAGATCTTTTATGATGTTTTAAGTTATTTAGAGGTACTAACAGGTAGAACGATATCCACCATTGATCGAGAAAGGGATAATATAGGAAATAAAATTACCGTTGTCATTTGCAGTGAAGTAATTAAAATAATAACATATGGATATTTTTTATTTCTTTATAGAAAACATGGATCAATCGGTAGTTCGGTACACAAGTAATCAACAGTGATTTTTTTTTTTTTGAATGTAGAGATATGTTTGGTAAGTTTAGAAATAAAATATAAATCCTAAGAAATAATAATGTAAGGGATAATTTTGACCTTCCACGTATTATATGAAAAAGTAATCAGCACCACTTCTCTTTTTCTTCAAATGAACAATTAATCACCACATGTGTTTGTAAGTTCGGAAGGGCAATGTAAATCTCAAGAAATCAAGGTAACGTAGACTTTCGATTTCTCAAATAGCAAATATCTTTTTACCCTTTGTACCTAGCAAGACTTAAATACCTTTCACGTGGTACCTTTATTGTGAACCTTTACATTTTTACCAATTTTAGAATGAAAACACTGTAAAAGATCTCTTATAGTAAATGTTGATGTCATCGTCATAACTAATTCAATTCAGATTTGCAAATTGCAACCGATCAAAAAGTCTACTGCAACTATAAAAACAGAATTGCTAAAAAAAACATTCACATTTTTCCCCACCAAAACAATTTTCTAACCTTTTGATCTACATCAAGATTCATGCAAGAAGGATAAAGTACCGCGCTGGTGACGGAGTGGGAGATCAAACTAGCGCCCAAGAGAGTGCGACTGTGCGATGCTAGCCAATCAAGCGAAATGCTTTTTTTTTTCTTCTTCTATGCCACTTACATGTTATTTGTACATTGTAATTACAGTCCGGTTACAAACATAATTATAACAAATTTTGTATTATTTATATAGGTAGTAAAAAAAATCCTCCAATTTACGTTTTCAACCTTAATTCAATACCCCCATAGTCCTATGTACAATTTATTTTCGCAAAACAAGCATGGAAAATGGCAAAACAACAAATATAAGCCTGCAAAAACTGTCTGTTTAGTAGTAGAATCAACTGCTCAAGTCCACTACTAGTTTATAAAAGAAGAGGCAGGGCAGCAGGAAAACTCGGTCGAATACAAGAAGCGGAGCCGGCGAGAGAGACGGCACGGCACCAACGAAGAAGCCATGGCCACCGCCGCCCCAACCTCCTCCTCTCCGTACACCGTTGATTCGCCGGAGCCGTCCTCCTCCGGCGAGAAGGTGTACGTGGCGGTGGGGGCGGAGGAGTCCAGCAGGGCCACGCTGCTGTGGGCGCTGCACAAGTTCCCCCAAGGCACCGCCTTTGTGCTCCTCCATGTCTACTCCCCTCCCAAGTTCCTGCCCATCCGTACGCATCCCTTTTCCCCTCTCCTTCCTATTAGATGATCAGAGCTGCTGCGATGCGATTGGTGTTTCCACTCAGACTCGTTTTTTTCTTGGCACGGATCGTGTAGTCTCAATGATCCACTATTCAGTTTCCTGAAGGAGCCAAAAATTACATCTTTTCCCCACTGACCCAATCAACTCATCATTTCTCAATTTTTTTTATGCACTGCTATTCCCCTGTGAACAATTGGGACCGACTCAATTCATTCAGATTGAATTTTGCCTCCCATGTATGTATATGGCTGCAAATTCTTATGCAGTCTCCATTGTTGTGTACAGTCGGAGCCAGGATTCCTGTTGGCCAACTGCGAGAGCAAGAGCTGATTGCACACAAGAAAATGGACCTGCAAAGAATCAGTGCCAACTTGGATCAGTACAAACTCATATGTGCAAAACAAAAGGTTTGCTTCATCTTCAACTTTGTTAAACCAAAATTCAGTTGTCTACACATGTAAACGGTAACAATGCAAAGCAAATGGCCATGGACAACACCAATTGTATCAGTGCATTGGTTTTGTTTGTTGCAAACTGTCATTCATAGTCTTGATGCTTCACCGTGCTATTCATCTCTAGGTACAAGCTGAGAAGCTGATGGTTGAATCAGATGATGTTGCACAGGGATTGGTGGACCTTATCGCTGAGCATAATGTTTCCATGCTTGTAATGGGGGCCGCAGATGATAAGCATTATACAAAGTATGCATGTGCCAAAGCTCTGAATCTGAATACTTTTACGCACTTTTGTTCACAGTAACTACAATTAAACACTTTGTGATCATAGTGGATACTAATTAGGAACCATGGGATTAAAGCTTGTGGAGTCATGCTTGGGAGAAGTGTTGGTTTTTATCTGCTTAGCTTAACAAATTCTTCAAGATAGTCAAAATGTTATAACAAATCGCTTGCACCTTGGTTTCCTAGGAAGCAAATTTAGTGTTTCTACTGCTTCAGGACATTGCAACATCTGAATAATAATATATGCTGTATTAATTCACTAAAACCTAACTCATTGTTTCAAGAGTTCAGGAAAGTGAAGGTTCTGAAATCCAAGAAAGCACGAGTTGTAGAACAGCGTGCCGATCCTTTTTGCAAAATATGGTTCATTTGCAAAGGGACACTGGTTAACTGTAGGTATGGCTGTGAGCTGATAATACGCTTCACTATTGTTCTTATAATTACATAGCGGACTTTCCAGACTGCATCCATTTGCATTTAACATTTTTTCTGCCTTTATATTCTCTACAATAGGAAGGTTGCTCCCTTTAGCCATGACATGATGCAGAACTGTAGGCAAAGTGCTACTTCTGCACTATCTTCAGTGGATAGCTCAAATAGCTTGCCAGAGACTTGGTGTGTTTCAAACACATGGCTACAGAAACTGATCCTCGAACCACATATTGAGAGGACTAGTTCATACAGATGCCATGATGAAGAAAAGGTAAACGCAGTCACGTAAATGTTGGATATATACATTGTTCATAAATTATTAAGTTTGAAATTGAGCTATCTGTATTGAATTTTCCCTTGAAATGTTAACATATGGAGCATTTGCTTGATATATACATAAGTCAGATGATCATTACATCATATGCCATTCTGTCTAATAGCTCACCAGTTAGTATTTTTGATCCTTTTTTTTTAATCTAGTTTTGCTTTGAATGTTGGAACTCTCTAACATCTTAGTGTCATTGCACTCACAAATTTTGATGCATGAAGATGCTGCTCAATCTTATACAGGAAGATATTAAAGAGCTTGATGAGTCTGACAATGAACTCCAGCATATACTAATGGAGTTAAAGAGGGTTAGACAAGAAGCTTATGAAGAAAAAGGCAGGCGTGAGAAAGCAGAACAAGATTTATTTGAGGCTCTCCAGAAAGTACGTGCAGATTAATTTGTATTCATCACTCATATCATGTGTACTATACTTAATGATTAATCTAATGATAATTTTTTTAGATAATGAAAGCTTTATATCTAATGATAATATGGCTTCATGTCAATGAGAGTTTTATGTAGGAGAAATTCTTCTTACTGTCCATCTAAACCACTTTCATAATTGTTACTCTGTATATCGTGGATTACATATATGAAAAAGATGTTTTGTATAAGTGATATCTACAAATTCAATCAAAATCCTTGGCCTCATGTTTAATATCATCAACAGGCACAAGCATCAGAGAAACTGTACTTTGGAGAACGGAAGCAAAGGAATGAAATAGAGGTAAAGTTAGCATCAACAATGGAGGAAGTTGAAAAGCTTTCAAGAACAACTGCTGGACTTGCTGAGAAACTTCAAGAGGAATGTGAAAAAATATTGGTCCTCGAGAAGAGAAGTGCTCATTCTGACCGTATTATCAAGGATCTTATGTTGCAGCGTGACAAAGCAGTAAGAGAGGTAGAAGCAATACGTGTAAAGAATGGAGAGTCTACTGCAACTGCGGATAGGACAGTGTACATTACAGAGCTATCCATCTCAGAGATTCAGGAGGCAACCAGCAACTTTGACCAGTCACTGAAGGTTGGAGAAAGTGTATATGGAAGTGTATATAAGGGATTTCTTCGGCACACTAATGTGGCTGTAAAGAAGTTGAATCCTGAAAGCACTCAATCACAGTCACAGTTCAATCAAGAGGTAAAGTTTTTTATTCTAGTTACATACTTTCCTTCATATAAACTTGAGTAACATTGTGTTGGTCCAAATAAATTATTGTATTGCAAGAAATTTAACTTGTTCTTGCTGATAATTTTTAGGTGGAAATCCTTAGCAAGGTGCGGCATCCTAATCTTGTTACTCTCATAGGAGCATGCAAGGATGCTCGGGCTGTTGTTTATGAATACATGCCCAATGGAAGCTTAGATGACCGCTTGGCTTGCAAGGACAATTCAAAGCCTCTTAGTTGGCAGTTGCGTACCCGCATTGCTTCCAACATTTGCTCTGCACTCATTTTTCTCCATTCCAATAAACCTCACAGCATTGTTCACAGTGACTTGAAAGCAACTAACATTCTTCTTGATGGAAATAATGTGGCTAAACTTAGTGGTTTTGGCGTATGTCGAATATTAACTGATGAATTCAAGGCCACAACCACTTTATATCGCCATACCCACCCAAAAGGCTCTTTTGTGTACATTGATCCTGAATACGCTATTTCTGGTGATCTGACACCTCTTTCTGATGTATATTCTTTTGGTATCATACTCCTGCGTCTCTTGACTGGAAGATCAGGATTTGGTCTTTTGAAAGATGTGCAGCGAGCAGTAGAGAAGGGTTGCTTGCAAGCAATATTGGATTCATCAGCTGGAGAATGGCCTCTTATACATGCTGAGCAGTTGGCTCGAGTAGGTCTAAGATGCTGCGAAATCAGAAGAAAAAATCGTCCTGACCTGCAATCAGAGGTTTGGACTGTGCTTGAGCCCATGTTGAAGTCTGCTTCCTCCATGCTATATTCATTATCATTTAAATCAGTATCCGAAGACTTTGGCAATGTGCCATCCTACTTCATATGTCCAATACAACAGGTTAGTCAAAATTTTTTACTTGGTGATTATTACTCCCCTTCTCTCAAAATCATCTACTCACCATGATTTCCTTCTGACATCATGTTTGCTAATTGGTTCGGCTATATAATGGTATCCATTACTAGTGTTTTATATACTAGTCTCTAAAGAATGACTAGGGGATGTCAATTTTTTATGCAGTAAGAAAAAAAAAACAAAGGGTGTCATTTGATTGCCTTTAAATTACTCTTGAGCTTCTGCTTCCATTTATGATTCTTCATGTCATTTAATTAACTCCAAATTCCTCCTGAGCTTCTGTTTCCATTTACGGTCCTTAGTAACCTTACAGAAAACCAGTCATTCGTTAGACAGCTCACAGCAGTCAATATATCATTTCTGCAAACCTCACTGTAAGCTGCAAGTTACGGCGTAGCAGTAGACACTGTATTTTTTAAAAAAATAAAATGGCCATTGTAAACGATTCATATTTGTGCATCTCAACCCTGATGCAATGGCACTCCAAATTATCTGCGTTTTTCACCTAAGAAAATATAACCAGTTCTGCTCTCTTGTTTCACCCATGTATTTATGCATTGCAGGATATCATGAGGGACCCTTTAATTGCTGCAGATGGTTTCACCTACGAGGCTGAGGCTATAAGGGAGTGGCTTGATAGTGGTCACTGTACATCACCCATGACAAACCTCGATCTACCCCACCGTGATCTTTTGCCGAACCATGCCCTCCGTTCTGCAATTCAAGAATGGCTGCAGACAAATGTAAATTAATATGTTTGGATTCTCGTCATGAAAATAGAAAGAAAAAGAAAAATTGTCATATATCTTCTGAAGATACATTTCAGAGCAGGGTTAATAAGCAGAAACCACAAGAAACCCATTGTCTTGTGTTTTTGTTGAAAGAATGACTAATTAAATGTATACCGACGGTTATTTGGTTTTTTGGGCAAAACATATATCATATATGTAAATGTAATGTGCTCCATGATTGGCATGTTAGACCTTGTACAAGTATTTTCTAATGTTGTCTCACTATAATAGAGAGTTCTGATATCTGAGCAGTGGCGAAAAATGTGCTCAGCTATAGTATACGAAAGTATGGATAGAATTATCGGGTCAGAATTGCACATTTGCACCATTTATAATGTTATCATGCTTACGTCTTGTAATTATTCTGATTATATACTGTTTGCTGTGCCGTAGTGTCTAACCTGAAAGTTTGAAACATCCATAATTGAATTGTGCAAAAGCTTACAATGACATCATAGTGATCAGCAATCAGGTAGGTTGATGAAACAAAGTCATCGAGTAGGACAAAACCTTCTTTTTGAAATATGCGTCCAATACTCAAGTTTGTCAAAGTTCCTTGCCTATGCAATTCGCACAAAATATTAAGGTGGTCCCAATTGTTTGACCATGTCGCCTGCAATATTCTGCATAGAGATTTACAGCAGGAATAATATGCGAGTGTGACGAATCAACTGGGATACTCTGAAGTCAGCGACCAGGAAGAAACTGGGCTCCTTGCTGTGGAGATTGCAAGGCAAACCTCAAGAGTTTAGTGTTTCGTTCAGTACGAAGAAAGAAAGAAAGGATGATGCTGGTAATATGCTGTTCATATCGCTTTAATGACATGTCTTGATTTGCATTACTATATTGACAGCCTGGGGAGCAAGAATACCGTGAAAGCAACATCCAAGGAAAAGAGAAGGATACGAGGGCCAAATGTCGAATGATCATTCAGGCTTTCAACGGATGCACACCAGAATTCAAAGCTTTGCATCCAATCCAATGACGACTGATCAATTCTTCTGCTACTTGAAAGTAACCCTTTGACGTGGCCAGCTGCATTATATTGCCGACCGGCCTGGGAGATTAGATGAATCTAATCTTCCAAAGTCAGTCGTCGATCAAGGACATACATGTACGACAGCTTCTTGGATAGTAACTTCTTGGAAAACTCAAAACCCACAGCTGAAACAAAATATACAAATGATTTGTCAGATGATGTTTTTTTGCTTAAAAATCAATATTAAAAAGAAACACTGATGGGATTACAGTCTCTCCTATGTAAATGATTGTAAGATCAGTTCCTGTTGATCCAAATGAAACAAACACTGATTGTATATGCTGAAGCCATCAAGAGTTAGCGGCTATTGAAAGGGCAAAGCAGTGCTTCCTAAATTGGAATTTTAACCAGCATAATAGTCATTGGACTGTATTTTGGACCCACAGCCAGATACTGCCTGACGCCTCACAGTCACTGCTGCTGGATACCATGGAGTTGAAACCCAAAACCACTACCAAAGCTTTAAAACCCCCGGCTGCCTCTCCCCCCCTTTTGGCCCTTCTTTCAACGGATGCTTTCTAGGAATATCAAGATACATGGATGGTATTGATATAGATACCAGGAAGTTATTGATGAAAAGTGTCGCAACACAATAAGGTACCTTTACTCGCCTTTTGGATCACTTTCAGATATACTCTACCTTCCCCCTTTGAAGCCCTGCTTGCTTCTGCCGCTGCTGAATCAGACATGTAGAAAAAAATCTGAGCTACAATTTGATTTTAATTCCTGATTCCTGATATAGAAGAGGCAAGAAAGATGGATGAGGAAGAGATTCATATCGCAGTCGGGAAGAACTCCAAAAAGGAGAAGGCTAACATCCTATGGGCTGCTGCAAGGTTTCCAAGGGCCACTATAGTTCTTGTTCATGTTCACTGGCCTTCCAAGTGGATGCCCTTCAGTAAGATCTTCAGACTTCCTCAAACAAATTTATTTTCATTCATTCTACAACTCTAAGGATCACCACATGCCACAATTTATCTTTCAACTGTATTAAATCAGAAGTGCTACACCATCAATCCTACAAAAGATTTTTTTTTTTTTGATATTTGAGCTGGTAAAAAATGATTTGATGATTCATAGCCATCTTAGCTTACATGTGCTTCCTAGTCTTCTAAGGAAGGGGGAGACGTCTGATTCAAATTTACTTACTAGAGTGGACCGCGCGCGATGCGCGCATAACCAGTCGACTTATAAAATATGAATTCATTAAAGAATGCTAAATATGTAAATAGATATAATTCAAATATGCAGCAAACGAAGTTTGTTAATTATATATCAATAGAGTTACTCCCAGATATCAACAGCAACACAGAGGCACACAGTATTTCTACACAAGCATAAAAGAAAAAACAAATGCAAGAAAACAAGAAGCTATCTTCACAGAGTGGATGGCCGAAGTAGGTGCACTCAGCTGATCTCAGCAGCAGGAACCAATCACAAAGAGGCAGGAAGCAGAACAGAGTGGATGCAAGAAGCACAGCAAGCAGAATCGACGCCTAAATAAATGGGCTGCAAAATGGAAATAAGACCATAAAATTAATCCCATCACAGATAGCATGGGAGAAGAAGAGGAAGGACACAAACAAACCTGTAGATACAGAAGCGCTAACGCGAGTTCATCGATGCAATCAGGAGCCCTTGAACTGATGATATAGCCCATGGAAATTCTCTCCCCCTAAAAGAGAGGACAACCATAACTGAATAAATGAATCAAAAAGCAAGAAGGCATGAGTATATCTCTAGCTATTGTCACTTTGAGCAAATAGTATCGTAAAACATGTAGCTACTTGGGCAGCCTGGAAAAATTTAAGTCGTTTAATCTCCTTTCTTCCTTCCCTCCCACACACACACTCACTGAGACCCAAACCTAAACCTGATGAAATTGTATCCACAGGCTTTCATTTATGCAGCCAACTGATCTGAAGTTGTCACAAAACCCAAAAGAATCGAACCCATCGCCTACATGCACACGTGACCATTCGCCTGCCGCGACAGTTGTGTTGCCGACACCTGAACGGACGCTACGCTGAAGAAACCATTGGCTCTCCCATTGCTTAAGTAGAGAAAAGTGATAATACATGATTATTGTGATGCACGAAGTATGAAAGGACAGTGATTTGTACAGAGCTTTTGTAACCGCAGATTTTTGGTTCTAGTATAACTGGGTTCCTCACAGTCAGTAATTGGACAATATACACCAAAACATAGCTAATTATTCAGATGGGTGATTTGATGATTGGAAAATAGCTTGCAGACAATACAATGCAGCAGCACGCAAAAGAATTTGCAAAGCTTTGGTTGAGATAGGACACCACTCATCAACAATATTGCCTTGTAAAATTGTCCATGCATTTCTTGCAGACAGAATAATGAACATGTAAATTATCATTTGTAGAGTAAAAGTTGGTGAAACCAATCATTTCAATAAAGTAATGAAAAAGCTGGATCAAGCTTTAATGTGGCTTAAATTGCCGAACTGGAATGAAAAGAAGCAAATGCTAGATATGGTAGCAGGAATTAATATCTTTTATCAGTAGAGTTCATACCTAATTGGATCATTCAGCTGTAATTAGAGGCTTTAGAGCAGCACGCCCAGCACATGCGACTGGAGGACCACACCTAAACCAAGGTTAGGCCTAATACATGAAGGAGGTGATGGAGAGATAAGAGAGAAATACTACAACCATACCTACGGCGGTTGCCTGGTGGATAGAAAGTAGCCCAAATACAGCATAAACCAATTAGCTCCAGCTTCCAGATCCCCAAATCCATCCAATCAAACCACCAACCAATCAGCCGAAATCCCCATATCCATCCAATCAAACCAAGCAACACGAACCAAAAGAGAGGATGTGATGCAAATCGCCGCCAGATTGAGGCTTTGCATGCTGAATCAAGCGCATGGCCACCAGTTCGACCACCTTGACGAGCTCGAGCGAAGCGGCATGGAATCGAGCACTTCACGGTGAAGATCTAGATCGGAAGGCAGCAAGGGGCTCCCGTGTCAACGGCCTGGCGCTGCTGCTGTCTGCGGTCGCCAACACCGACACAATCGCTACTGCTTCTTGTTATCGCCGCCGACGCCGTCGCCGTGCCTCCCAGACAAACGAATGCAGCCACGCTCGGGGGCCGCGGCGAGGAAGGAGAGGAACGCGGGGAGGCGGCGGCCGGCCCCGCCGGCAGAGGAGAGCGCGAGGCGGAGGGAGGAGATGGGGGAGAAGGAGCACGGCGGCAACCGCCATGGTGGCGCACACGAGCGGAGGAGGAAGGTGAGGTGGCGGCAGCGACAATGGAGGGAGGCGGAGGAAGAGGAAGAGGAAGGGGAGAGGGAGGACGCGGGTGCGGCGGCGGAGGGGAAAGAGTGAAAGCCGGAGGAGGAGAGGGGCCGGGAGGGAGGACCGGTGCTTACTTATTTTTTTGCAGAAAAGTCCCTCTATTTTGTATATTTAGAGCCGCGGTCCTTTTTTCGGGTTTTTCTCTTATTCGCATAGAATTTTCTGCTCTTTTGGGTATCTCTACCGAAGAGACCGGAATGCAAGAATGGATCTATGAGCAAATACCAGTAAACACAAGGGTTTTTTTGCAAAATTTCCACTCCTCACGAGGGGAAGCGCCCGGCCACGCGTCGGCGTCCGCAGGAGCCACGCCGGCCAAAAAACAGAGAGGGCTTCATTCCAGGCACTTTACATATCTGTGATTACTTCCCTTGCGTAAAACACTGGCTTCTTGTTATTCTGCTAAATGCACAAACCGCAGTTATGAACATAAAATTATTGCCATGTGCTGTATGAACAATAGTTCGCTCCTCTTCAACACTGCAGTGGGTGGCAAAGTTTTGTACAAGTTTGCAGATGAAAAGGAGAAGGAGATGCATAGAGCCAAAGAAACACGTACGATGGAAAAAATGTTATCACGATACAAAAACCATTGTGGCCGAAGAAAGGTAATACTAATTTATCCTTAAGAGTTTTAGTTTGAATCTGTTACGGGTTAGATTTTATTGGGCTAAACACCGTCCGGGAAGACAGCCGGGCGGCGTCGGTTTAACAGAATCATATGAATTAGGTTAAAGTAGTGCCTATTTAAGCATCCCACTAATCTGACATGTAGAAATCCGATATGATTTCTAATGGACCTTCAAAATCTCTTCTTTGTAAACATACCAAAACTCATGAGCTAGTACATAAGAATGTCACTCTGTGATCCTTCCTACAAAGGGTGGAAATGAGTTCTGACTATGAACATATATGGAAATCATGGACAAGCTGAGGCTACCAGTACCATATTTTTTTTTGAACGAATAACAGCACCATATAGCAATTGATTTTAATGATATAGACAATGGAGATCAAAGATGACAAGCATTTGTCCATACAGATCAGAGCACATTACCTTTCACATGATGATGTTCTTGCTGGTGTTGTCAACCTGATAAAGAAGCTCAAAATTAAAAGAATTGTCATTGGTTCAAGGTTAGATCCCAAAATCTACTGAGAATTTCCATTTCTTATTTTGAAAATGAACCTTTGGCATATATCATTCCATGTACAATCTGCACATAAAAAATCGAAAGAAATGGCCCCTTAACATATGCTAAACCAGGGTATTTTGCAGGAGCATGTCAAAGGATGTGATTCTTCGCAAATGCTGTCAAGTTTGGGTGGTTATCAATGGAAAACACATGTCTACTAGGTATAGTTTGACATTTTCTCCAAACTCCATAAATAACACCTGTAGGCTGTAGACCGTCTATTTCTATATTATAATGTTGAATCAAATATAATCTAGAAACAAGTATTAAGGATGAGATCATTTGAAAATGCAGCAATGATCATCTTGAGCATACTGGAAGCATTGGATATGGAGGGAGCCCCGAATCTCTGGCATCTATACATGAGCTAAGCAATGATTCGAATGGATACACAACCCCCCCAAGTGATTTTGTAAGTGGCTTCCTAGCAAAGCATTACACACTTGCAGTCAGTGATCACGAATCTATGATATTGGTTCAGATTTTCAAATACTAATTCATAATGTTACTGATGTATTCTCGAATATGTATCACTTTAGACTGATGAAATCATTTATGATGATGGAGTAATTCCAATGGATGGTGCTGATGAATTAGCAACGGTATTGCTTTTTTGCTTAATTTTTCTTTTGACAATTATTAGAGCAGGCACTACTAGCTCAAAGCATTTATTTCCAAACAACTATATTTGGTAATAGTCTTATAGTGTATTTATGACTCTTTCCGAGAACCATTACTGATGAGTTATGGCGTCTGAATTCTGAAAGCTGCAGTTTGTGTAAATATAATAAGCCGATTTGCTTCCTGCAATGTGATGTGCAGGAAGCAGAAACAGGGGATGAGGAAATCATAGGGGAACCAAATTCTCACGAGGAGGTGGAACAGTTCACGGAAGAGACTGCTCGTCAAACTGATGAGATAGAGAGTTTCAGAAGTATAACCGAAAGAGCTGAAGAACTGATGGTAAAAGTTGCATGCTATGGCTTCATTTCTCTAGCTTATATTTCATTTAAAACAGAAACAGCAGGTCTTACCTAACCATGAACATAGAAGATGAAGATTACAACTTACGATAGTGATCATTTTTGAAAAGTAACGCTAGTGAACATAAGTGTGAAGCGTTGCTACGCAGGAACAGAAAAATAAGCATATCATGAAGTTTGCATACCTCATGAACATCTTATCATCAGACAAAGAGATTATTTGTTGATTTATTCATGAATTTTGCATACCCGACGAATACTCAACGTCGATGTTGGCAGGAAGAAATAGATAGACTCCAAAGGAAACTGAAAGAGCTGCAAGAGGAGGAGGGACATAATAGTCATGAAAAAAGCATCTTGTCACCTAGGCAAAAGGCTGCTGCTTCACTGAAGAATGAGAAGAGCTTATCAACACCAAGATACCCAGAGCTACAACTTCCAGAACATATCTCACGGTTCTCCATGTCAAATATAAGCAAAGCTACAGATAACTTCTACCCGAGAAACCTGATAGGTGAAGGAGGTTATGGGCCAGTGTACAAAGGAAAACTAGGCGGCAAGTCAGTGGCCATCAAGCTGTTGAGACCCCATGGCAGACAGGGTTTCCCAGAGTACAAACAGGAGGTAAACACTTAATTTACTGAAATAATTAGTTGCCTGCATAGCATACATATTGATCATATGAACATATTGGAATTGGAATTGGTACACAGGTTGTGGTGCTGAGTAGAATCGAGCACCCACATATAGTAAAGCTCATGGGCGTGTGTCCGGAATCATGTGGCCTTGTGTATGAGCACCTCCCCAATGGCACGCTCTTGGACAGGCTCTCCCTCTCCAAGGGCCTCCCATGGAAGGACCGTGTCAGGATCCTCGCTGAGCAGCGCTGGGCATTAGCCTACCTCCACTCCTGCCGCCCGCATGCCATCATCCACGCCGACTTCAAGCTTACCAACATCCTCCTCGATGCCAACAACATCAGCCGCCTGGGGGACTTCGGGACGGCGCGCACGGTGCACATGAAGCCACTGGAGGAGGAGACCATCTGCCGCCGCACCAACCCCATGGGGACAACGGGGTACATGGACCCCATCTTCTTCATGACCGGCGAGCTCACCACGGAGTCCGACGTGTATGCCTTCGGGGTGGTCATCTTGCAGGTGCTCACCGGCCTGCATGACCTCAACATCGCTGACCAGGTGCGGGAGGCAGTCAAGATGGATGCCGTGCACTGCGTGCTGGACACGTCTGCCGGGAGCTGGCCGGAGGTGCAGACGGAGAAGCTGCTCCGGTTGGCATTGAGGTGCTGCAGCCTGGAACGGAAGCGGCGACCGGCGATCACATGCGATGCTGACTGGAGATCACTTGACATTTTGCATGCCATGGCAAAGTCAACATCTAAATCTCGGAGATGGACAGCTCATGGAAGCTAAAGCTAGTTGAATTGAAGACTCCTTGTCCTTTTGTTGTAGCTAGCCACTCCAGCATGCACACGAATGTTGCTGGAGCATGTACATAAGGATAGGATCCACGTATGGTACTAAAAAAGTCCCAAATAATCTCTTTGTACTGCGTACTGAGAGTGTAAATAGTGTAATTAGTATAGTTAGCATTGTAACAGTTGTTCCAATGTTTAATCATGAAGATTGCCATGCGTGCTCATTTAAAAAGCACAGTCCATAACATAAGTTGTTTAACCGACGGATGGCCTGCTTGCCAACAATAGAGGTGAAACAGTACGGTAAACCCTTGTTACCAACTTGTTTGAGAGAAGATCACTGAACACCCACCCAATGCTAGTTGTATGATTTGCTCAAGATTGTCATGCTCACAATAATGAGTGGAACCATTGGATGAATGAGAAAACATGTGATATGAGACCCGCAAAGTATTGAAGGGAGATTTGAAGCGCACTTGGATTTACTCGACGACGAGGACGTAAACGGGTGATGGTGCGGGCGCAGATCGATCCAGTCCTCGCGGCGGCGGAGGTGGAGACGGTGGCAGCCGGAGGGAAGAACGGGGGCGGAGTAGACCGCGGCGCAGATCGAGGGCCGGCCGGGTGGCGACGCTGCAATGGCGCCGCCGAGAGAGAGAGGAGGAGCCAAGGGCGCCGCTGACAGTTGGAGGCGAATTGAGCCCACTATGTATGTATTACGGGCTCTTATACTCCAATTTTGGGCCAAATACCATTAGGAACTCTCAATAATACGGATAACTTTTTTAAAATAAAAAACAGAGAAAAAGGGCAAATGACCAAGAAGCCCCTTGGCCTCCTTCCCTTCCCTAGCTTCTTCGGGAAGAAGGGTCGGGTCGGGTCGTGCCTGCTCTGCTTAGATCGGGACCATCGCCGGGGAATCGCGGCGGGCGGCGGCGGCGGAGGGTTTAGGAAGCGGAGAATTTGGGGGAAAACGAGAGGAACGAGAGGAGGAGGTTGCGGCTCGCGAGCGCGAAACTACTGGGTCACCTCACCTCGCCATTCTTCTTCTTCTTCTTCTTCTAGTGCGAGTGCGATTCGCCTCCTCCTCGCTCGCTTGCCCGCCGCAGCCGCCCGGTTCTCAATCTCGCTCCGAATCGAATCCAAAAGGTATTCAACTGTTCGCTCCAAGTAAGCACTGTCCCGATTTGGGGCAGATTAATCCATCCATCCTGTTTTCCTTTTCCTTTTCATTTCTTCCTTTCGATGCGTCCCGGTGAGAATACTACTAAAACTTTGCTGCGCTTGGGGGTCTCTTTAGCAATGCCCCACGCTAGGTCCTCCCCTGTCGCAGATCTTCCAGGATGGCCATTGTTTTCCCCTCCTAAGCTCCAATTGCAAAAGTGTACCAAGTGTTCCAGGGAATTTTGCTCCTCCATCAACTACAGGCGCCATACCCGTGTTCACCGCCGAACTCTCCAAATTGAAAAGGTACCTTGCTCGGATCAAACATGTGTTCATATACAGTGGTTGCATATACATGGGCATGTCACTACAGCTAACTGGACTAGTTCATTAAACTTTCTTTCTATTTAACCTACCTACTCCCTGTTACCATTCAATCATTCATTGCCATGACATTCTTGTTCACTGACATTCTGTAGGATTTCCTCAAGAATAGAGACAATATTGCTGCATTCTGGGACAGAGTAAGTTGTTTTTTAATTAAATGCTTGTTATACATTATCATCTTCTATTAATTTCAACCACAATATTATTTATTAAGTAGATTAATTTTACGTACGTTGACAATTGAATGCTTCCTAACTTTTCACGTCGAAGAATACGCCACCGTCACATGCAGTTTTTTCTGTCTAGTTTCTGCTTTTGTTACCTTGACACATCATGAAGTGTACTCTTGTCGTTATGCATGCTGAGTAACAAACGTCAAACGACTCCTTCTATAGATGTCATAATTAATTAGACGCTGGACTTAAACTCTTTCTCATACCAGAATTTATTTTTCATGCTCTTCAGCTTACGTTGGATCAGGCCAAAACAATTTTGTCCTTGGCAGATGTGGATATAGAGGTAATTGTATATTGGCACCTCCAGAAAATATATGCAATTTCTCTGGATCACTGTGTTGATTAAAAAAGCAACCTAATGTTGGAATGTAAATACATTTTCAGGGTGTCAGTGGTCCTTCCATTTTAGCAGCACTAACCACATGGACGTGTAAGCCAGGGTATGCTTCATTACCCAACGCATATGCCAGAGCTGGCAACCAACTTCTGGTAAGTTTTTTCACCTAACTTATCCCTACTCTACCATATAATCTTATCATCAATCTCATATCTAAGCTTCGTTGTACGCACTGTAGGACCTAATTGAAACAACCCCTTCAAGGTTACCTGTATCATCGAATGAACTATTTAGCATGCTCGATGAAGCAAGTGAGAATACATTTCTCTGTACCAACCCAACCGCCTCAATAAAAAAGTTTATATTTAATGGAGAGGCTGACAAAGTTGCAACTGAGTTGAAAAATGCTGTTGCGTGCACTAGTTACATGCTTGAACAAAAACTGGTAAGATTTTAATACAATATGCGAAATGCGGTTTGCATTTACATTGATTTTCTTCGGTTTTTATTGTGTGGCTGTAATAAAACATCAGGTTGAAGCATGGTCCGCTGATAAAGCTGCTGAAGCATTAAGATGCCAGAAGTTGCTTGTGGAGGAAGAGGAAGCTGCTCAAAAAAAGTTAGTGCTTAATATCATGGGATGATTGTATTTTCTAAAAGCTTACCAATTCATTCTTTGTATCAATACAACACAATTTAATTCATCTTTGAGATGAACTTACAAGGAAATATGTTCTCTGTATATTGAAGGCAAGCTGAGCTAATAGAAAGGAAACGGACGAAGAAACTGAGGCAGAAAGTGCAAAGATTGAAAGACTTGAAGGATGAGGATGCCATAGACCATTTACCTGAAACTTTGGACTGCGCGGCAGATTCTTCTGGAACACTAAGTCTTAAGGCTACTTTAGATCCTGGCCTTTACGAGCAAGAAGATCCACAATATCTTTCTTTGCCAACTCCAGTGGCTTCAGAAGATAATAATAGTTTTGTTGACTTATCTGTAGAAAATGGCATTCCTGATCCAGGCCATGAAGTGGACTCAGGTGTTGTTTTAAGTCAACAAGCCTTTTCAAGACATCGTCTAGGCAGAAAAGAAAACCTTGCCCAAAATAGCTTTGCCTCTGGTTCTGCAATTGGTTCAAAGCATGCAGCTTTAGCAAGGCATTCACATTACAGGGGTACAAATGTCAGCGCAGTGTCCAATAAAACCAAAACATGGGCATGGAAAGCGCGAACTGAGATTGAAGAACACATCGCAAAAGATGAGTTAAACATAGATGATGGGCAAGTGATTGGTCTGAACAAAAAGTCCCGTGTATTAATAGGATCCATAAGTGTTGCCATTGAAGATAACAGTGAATGTTTGCAGGATTCCAAGGAGAGCCCAACTGCAACTCCTGCTTCTCAATTGAATATTGGCAACAATCCTGTAACAAAGATGGTGCAACCAATTAGCGATGGAGAAGATGGAAACGGACACACCGTTCATAATGATGTTGTTGTTAATATTACCCCAACAGAAGAGAATGATTCTTCATCCAGTGTTATGCCAGATGGAAGCAGCCGTTCAAGCTGCTGCAACGAAGGGTTGGCAGAGGATGGAGTCTTACGAGGCACAATGTTTTCCAGTAAAGAAGCAGCTGCCTTCCTTTCTCAAAGTAATTATCTTTCTGGTTCTTCCTTTATTTTTAATCGGTAATGTTTGTTACATACTTTTTTTTTAAAAAAAAATCACTAGTGGCTGTTCCACCTCGTGGTTTTCCAATTGATGTTGATTGTCACTTTTCTTTTTTCCATCACTATCGGTTGCTCCACTTGCATACAATAAAAGGGTTGTCAAACTTAGACATTCCTCAACTAGTTTTATCCAAGTGAATTTTAGTGTCTTAATAGCTGGACCATAGAGTGTTTCATGTGTGATGACTGAAAATCACAGGAAGCCATTCGATGATGGCTATTTTCCGCAAGATTATTTGGCTACTTGTAAAGAAGGGCAATAGAACATTTGGTTATGTGTGGCATTACAAATATATGGGTGGAGTAGAAATATTTGGTGCCTTTGGAATTAGCAAATATTTTGGTGATTGTTCCTTATCAGCTTGAATCATATGGTCATAATGCTGTTTATGTATTTTGTAGGATGGAAGGAAGCAATTACATCAGATCATGTGAAGCTTGTTCTATGTCCTGACTCCTGAAGGCTGAAGAAACAACATGTGAGTGGCATGCCATCCTGTGAGCGGCCAGGCGAAGTAAAGGGTAGCAAATGTATGGTTAAGTTTGCATCAATCAATCAGACTTAATAGTGAGTTAAGCTGGCAGAGGGGTCCCTGGTTTGTGGCAAGCTCAAGTTATACTAGGAAAGTAATGTGGTTGGTTTTGTTAGATGGACAAGCAATTAAGCTTCCTTTTTTTGTTGTTGTTATACTCGCTTGTTATGTAAATGACTGTTGGTTCATGAAATTGAATTAGTTTGTTTTATATATGATGGCCGGTGGTGCGGGTTTTCGTTTGCATTGTGGCCCGGATCATGATTCATAAATGCAAATCTGTTGGATCATTTTTAGGAGCAGAGCAGAGCAATAGTTTCAGTGCCCCTTTTCGGTTTGGTTGGGTTTTGGCTTAAAAAAAATATGTTGGGATCATTTTTAGAAGCAGAGAATAGCAGAGCAATGGTTTTAGTGTCCCTTTAGGTTTGGTTGGGTTTTGGTTTGTCAAGGAAGCCCTGGTGTATTAAAAAAAACATTTGGTTGGTGCTGATTTGGCGGCCATTTTTCTTCTGCACACGAGCGAGAGGGAATCTCCTCATCGACCATACCGTCCACCGCACTGCGAGAGCTAGAAAGAAGAAGGATCTAGAAGGAAGGAAGGAAGGCGATCGATCGATGATGTCGTGGCTGTTGCGGCGTCGGGGGCCGTCGGGCTTCTCGTGGGCCTCCACGGCCGAGGAGGTCACCGCCGGCATCTCCGCCGCGGGCCTCACCGCCGTCGTCACCGGCGCCTCGAGCGGCATCGGCGCCGAGACGGCGAGGGTCCTCGCCCTCCGCGGGGCCCACGTGGTGATGGCCGTCCGGAACGTGGCCGCCGCGCAGTCCGTGCGCGATGCCATCCTCGCCGACGCGCCCGCCGCCTCCCTCGACCTCATGGAGCTCGACCTGTCCTCCATGGACTCCGTCCGCTCCTTCGCCTCCGCCTTCGCCGCCAAGGGCCTCCCCCTCAACATCCTCATGTACTCTCTCTACTTTTACTACTTCTCTTTCA
The DNA here is from genome assembly GCA_000325765.3 of Leersia perrieri. Taxonomy (NCBI): domain Eukaryota; kingdom Viridiplantae; phylum Streptophyta; class Magnoliopsida; order Poales; family Poaceae; genus Leersia; species Leersia perrieri. Next base: position 15,392,451 of record CM002487.1, read on the forward strand.
ATGCTCATGTACTAGTATCAGTGGTACGGTTGCCCATCCCCAGCTCAGCTGCTACTAATAATGACCTAGATTCATTCCGTCGCCTGCATTCATCCTGTCCCCCAATTTCTGGGCCCCTCTTGCTACCGACCTTAGGTTTAGCTCTCACTAACTAGTTCATTCAACTATAGCTATTAGTACCTCAGTTGGCAGTTGCAGCTTGTTTCACACAACATCACCATTAATTCTGGCTCTCTTATACAATAATACAAGTACAACAACTCAATCTCATGGAGGCTAGTAAGACATTCATGTGTTGCATGGATCACCTTCCAGGGTTCTTGGAATATGATTGATTTGTTTGATATGGGTCTCAATTTCTGTCAGTTATGTTTGAGCTCTCACTTTGGACCCACCCTGGATATGTTACTGCCAAACGCACATAGTGAAGTTCTTGCATTCTGCATATATGAGTAGGTTGCTTTTTTACTTCTAGTACGCTACATGAAACTATTTTTACTGTTAAAGATCATGTTAAGTATGATTTACAAGTGAGTTGAAGTTGGTAGTCAGAGTTCATAGTGTAGGAGTGCGCTATTGCTTACAAGCATGAGTAATGTGAGTATTTATATTTTATAACTTTAATTCTCAGAATTTCTGCACACTGGCAGTCTGGCACTACATAACCTTGTTTATGTCTTGCTGCCATTCATTATGCTGTTATGATACTACAACCCCTTTCTATGAATACCCTGAAAATCTAGTTTAGTAGTTTTGAAGTTTGCTGTTTCCATGCTTGTTTGGTTCCACAGTTGTTAAAATGCTACTACTTCTATTGCTCATCGCACTGCCTGATTAGTTGGCGCTTTGTTTCAGCAACAATGCAGGGGTGATGGCAACTCCTTTCTCTCTCTCAAAGGATGGCATTGAGTTGCAATTTGCAACTAACCATGTCGGTATGTATATGAACTTCATGTGCCAGTTACACTGATCTTAAAGATTTCTTATGAACTACATACTGTTCCAAATGTATTTTTCCATTCATATTCTTTAGGGATAAGTTCACATATTACAACCTCAACTATTATGTTGGTCTAAAAAGGACCCCTCAACTACGAAACCGGATATTTTACATCCCTCAATCAAAACCGGACAAAATACCCCCCCTAGAGCAATACAACCCGGTTTTGATTGTGGTTTTGTTTAGATTAATATCCAATTATATGTTTTTTAGTTTCATTAAGTTATTTTTGCATCTCTTGCTAATTAAGTGTCACATAAGTAAAAATTTTATACTATCTACATTTTAAAATCATCAAAACCACCATTGAAACCGGGTTGTATTGCCCTTAGGGGGGTATTTTGTCCGTTTTTGATAGTTGAGAGGTGTAAAATATCCGGTTTTGTAGTTGTTTTTAGACCAACCTAATAGTTTAGGGTTGTAATATGAACTTATCCCTATTCTTTAAGAAGTAAAGGCTTTTAATCATTTTAGGTTTTAAAGGTGCTATGGTTTAACTGCATATATGAAATATCACAGTATTTAGTCAAGTCTAGGTCAACAGTACATCGCAGTTCTCTACTTCACCTACATTCGTCAGAGTTCTAATTCATTATGTTAGTTACAGATACCAATGCGTTAACATGTGTCTCTCATGCCATAATTTTCAGGTCATTTTCTTTTGACACACCTTCTCTTGGAAACAATGAAAAAAACCTCTCGTGAATCAAATGTGGAAGGAAGAATTGTTAATGTTTCATCCGAGGGGCACAGGTTCGCATATGGGGAAGGCATCCGCTTTGCCAAGATAAATGATGAGTCAGAGTATGTAACTTTTGTGCAGTTGTATGTTTTTCCTTGTGGACTTTGTTTCAAAGGAGATGTACTAATTATAGTTCAATCTTGTGTTGTACAGATATAGCACCATTGCAGCATATGGGCAGTCAAAACTTGCAAACATTTTGCATGCTAATGAACTTGCTAGTAGATTTAAGGTGCACATTGATCTATGGAAGTATTCTCTTTGAAAATGTGGCCAGTTATAGATTTTTCTGGTGCAACACAGCACTGTACTTTATGTTGCTATGTATCTTTGGAGTTTTTTAGGTTGAGGATTGGTATATAAGTGTGTAGTCCAACAGGACTGTTGTTCTGGCAAGCACCAGCAATGAATTCTTCCTCTAGTAATTTGCAGTTAAACTTTAAAAACTGCACCAGCTAGCTGTCTGTTACATTGTTGAGTAAGAAACATATTTCCATTTATTAATTTTTTTGCTGGGTCCACTACAATGTGGAGAAATGTACATCCAACCGATAGAAAACACTTTGTCAGGTTTTTGCCAACTGTGGTATTTATTGCAGGTGCTGTCCCTTTTGTGTATATAACTATATATGCTCCATATATAGTTTTGCTTTGTATTGACTATTCTTGTTGGTTTAACAGGATGAGGGTGTCAACATCACTGCAAATTCTCTTCATCCTGGATCTATCATCACGAACCTTCTCCGTCACCATAGTATCCTAGATGGTAAAATAAACTTGAATTGAACTTCATGTCAGATATTTAGTGCTACTGCTTTTATAAGCCAAAGGGTCATCCTTACAGACCTTCTTTTTCACCACAGTATCCTAAATGGTAAAATAAACTTGAATTGATCTCCATGTTAGATATTTACTGTTACTGCTTTTGTAAGCCAAAGGGGTCAGTTTCCCATTGAATCAAGAAATCATTGAACTGAGACGGTCTAACAAAACAAACTCTCTTGTAAATTGATGCCACTTATCACACCATAAAAATTAACAGTGTGAGATGAAATACTAATGTGTTTACTTGCCAGTAGTGGTGGGCTAAACTAGATTTCAAACTAGTTGAGAGCTTGTTTTTGTTGTAATAAATAGTTGGTCTCATAAATGTCATATTTATTACATGCAGTTCTCCATCGGACACTTGGTAAATTGGTGCTTAAAAATGCTCAGCAGGTACGATTTTGCACTTTGTTAAATATTCTGTCTATTCTCTCCATTCTACATTATATATGTGGTCAAATCAATAGCATGGAGACCTGTCATAGATATCAGTTGTATGCAACTGATGATTTCAATGAATATACCATTAGTTGAGCTGATAATTGTTCCTTACATAAAAGCTATTACACAAAACTCTCTTGCTAAATAAATGGAAAAATATAACTTGTCATGAGACATGTGTCTGTTATGGTTTTAGTGTCACCAATCACCAGTTTAGTTTAGAATCTGCCAGGTATAGGAAATGGCAGATTAGTCTTGAGCTCTGGAGTAGAGAGCATTGCATGACGGTGAGATTATGGCTATGCCTGACTTAGTTAACACTCTAGATATGCCGAGGTTATATGGTTTTATTAATTAATGGCTTAGGGGGGAAGCTGGGTGGTGCATAGAATTCGTAGTGAATGTAATTTGTTGGTAACGGTGGGTTTGTGTTAAAACAGGGGGCGGCCACCACATGCTATGTCGCGCTGCACCCGCAGGTGAAGGGCGTGTCTGGGAAGTACTTTAGCGACAGCAATATTTACGAGGCGAGTGAGAAAGCCAATGACATGGAGCTGGCCAAGAGGCTGTGGGAATACAGCATCGAACTCATCACCTGAACTGAACTGACCTGACCTGTGACCTGATTCATGCCATACCAATATACCATGCCATGCCTGCTTCACAAACTGAATTGAGAGATGTCTGTAGTATCAAGTTCCCAGTTGGTTTGACCTGTGAATTGTGGTGAAGATGTATGTACTCTGTGGTAGCTAGTTTGTGTTTGTGTGTGCATCAAACAACATGATACTAGTATCATAATAAGCATATGCTGATATATATGCATATGCATTTCTTCCTATTTTGGGTGGGGTCTCCTGATTCTCTGGGTGCTAGTGTATGTGTGTTGTTTGTTCCTGAATCTGAAGATGGTGTGTGCTTGTGATTTCCTGCGAGATCCTTGGTTGGGCAGAGCAGACCGGGACCAGCTGTCGTTTGGTACCAGAAGGCCAGAAGGGGATCTGACGGCTGAGGTGGTGTCCCAGGGGCACGGAGTGGCGGTTTGGCTGCCTACGTGGACAAAAGCGCACCGTCCATTAGTTGTAGTTAACTTGATTCATCAGCTGGGTCATTTTTGCGCTTTGCTTTTCTGTCAGAATCGCAACAGAGACATCCAAGTAAAAATGAAGAGAGGGATCGGATCTTCCAGTACTATTTCGGAGGCAGTTTTTTTGATTGTCTTTGAGATTGATGCTGTATTTGGTCTCTTTCTTTGCAATACGGGCTCAACTCTTCTCCGTATGTATAGCAAACTGTATGTATTTCGTACACAGGCAGCGCGTGGGCCCCGCTGCTCGTGGTGTTCTAGGCCCGGACCCACGAGACCACGACTGCATTCTTCTCCCAAGTGCAGTGCAGCAGTAGACTCTGTGTAGTCCCGAGACGGAAGCAGGAGGTAGGAGCAATCGTCCATGGCACCGCTGCTTCGGGTGGCCCCACGTCGACGACGTTTGTTGAAGTAGGAACGACATTGTCGAGCACGCGGACTGGACTGCGGCTGCGGCGTTGTGGTGGTGTTGCGAAAACTCCACCTTGGAAGAGTCCGGCGAGCTCAACGTCATGGCATGCACAGTGCAACGCCTCGTGCTGATTCTTGGATGGTATCATCGTCGGAGGCGGTGGTGGATTTATCCCCTTTCTTCTCCACCAATCTCTTTTCCCCCTTCTTCCTCGTCGCAGACGGTTTATGGCAATGGCTGATGCGACGCCGACGAAGGGCTAGGCGACGGCGTCCCTGCCCGAGCTTGAGAGAATTTAGATCCAGAATATTCTGGAAAAATAATGCCTATCTGCTCGTGGAGAGTCTTGTTCAAGTAAAGAAAAGGAATGAAGAAACGATTTCTTCCGGCGAGCATCGTTCTTGCTGGCTCCTTCTCGTGTCTCGGTGAGGTAGCTGTGGCTAAATGAAGTTGTACGCCCATGGCGGGAGGAAGAAGAACAGGGAAGGCCGGAAGGGGGGGGATCTGCTGAGTCACGTGATCACGATGGGGGCCACCATCCTGTATTTAGTGTGAACGGCAGAAAATGTGGACAAACTTCAATACGACGTGAATACGACTAAGCGTGTATCGGGGTACGCACGAATCTCAAACTAGATCAATGACTTCTTGGTGGGGTGCAAAAATGACTCGAGGAGAGGAGAGGAGGCGAGACGAGGCCACTTTTGCTTATCCGCACGCCCTCCTCTCGTCTTCCCCCCCAATCTTTCTTTCCTCCTAACTTCTGGCTGCCCCTGCACCAAGCTGCGCTTCCTCGAGCCCAGAACTGACTGAGTAAAGAAAGATCCTTCCAATTCATGTCAGGGCACCAGGGGCAGCACCAGCTGCTCCCCCAGAGCTGAGTGAGATAGAAAGAGAGATCCCTCTTCTGCTGCTACTTCTCTCTTGTCCAACAACAGCTTAAGGCATAGCCATGGCTATGGGGGCCGTGCTCTCCAGCAGAACCTTCGCCTCTCCGCTCTCTTCAGGTAATTCAACTTTCTTCTTCTTCCTGCTCTCGATGCATTCATTTACGCCTTCTTTTCCTTTGTTTATTTTTGCTCCTACCTGCGCGGCTGCTTTGGTTGGTTAGGGGACTCCATTTAGTTCAGTAAGTGTGCTGTGCTCTTGTGATTCTACCCTGTCTCCAATATGCTCCCAGTCCCAACAAGGACGGCAGTCCATGATTCTAAGAATCAACACACTTACTGTATTCATTTGCTTGTAAAATTAGAGACTTCATCACTCTGCACAGATAATTCAGTTACAGGCTATAACACCATCACTAGTTACTTTAATTTTCCACTCCCCTTGATTTTACAGGAAAGCAGCTTGAGATGAAATATCGTATAACACCGCAAAACAAATGCACTTGTTCCTCACCTCCTGGAGATAAATTCAGTCGACTCATTACTAGGACCTTCCTAGTACACAGTTATTCCAGGAGCACTGCAATGGAACAACGATTACAACTTTCTGGCCGATTCCACCAGCCTGTGGTTGACTCCTCTAGAGATTACTTGACCAGGAGGTTTTACAGTGCAAGCATCAAGAAGCGCCGGATTGAATGTTTTGTTTCTTCAGATCCGATAAACAATGGTTGGATAAAACCAAGGAGGTGGGACAACTTCAATACTTTGGAGACTGCCTGTGTCCAGCCAGAGTACAGAATTCCGGTCAGAACACGCGCTGACTGTAAAGCTGAGCAGTACGAGATAACGGGATCACCATTAAGCCCTTCTGATGTCCCTGGTGAGGCAGTTCTGATTGGAGATACAAATGAGATTTCTCCCTGGTGGCAGCAGTTCCCAAAGCGCTGGACAGTCGTTCTCTTGTGCTTCTTTTCATTCCTTCTTTGCAACATGGACCGTGTGAGTTGCCCTTTTTTGTCCAAAGTTTTCTTTTTTCCTTATTGAGGTAAGGTCATTATTCAATTACTCTCCTTTTGTTGTTTTTTTTCTTGTGCCTTCTGCCAGGTTAATATGAGTATCGCAATCCTTCCAATGTCATCAGAATTCGGCTGGAGTCCAGCTACTGTAGGCCTAATCCAGTCCTCATTCTTTTGGGGTTACCTTCTTACGCAGGTGCATACTTTTTCTTTTTTTGAAGGTTCACCAGGGGGCGAAAAGCATTAGCCCACCTGAATATATTGCTTCAAATTGAGATTACACGGGGCCAGCTCCAGCTGCATTACTATTGTTGTAGGCCAGGGCTTTTTTATGCATCAGTTTCTCTCTAACATTTGATTCTTTTTCCTTTGTGAGAACTAACATTTCATGCTACACCGCAGATCCTTGGAGGTATATGGGCTGACAGATTCGGTGGTAAGATAGTGCTAGGATTTGGGGTTGTATGGTGGTCAATTGCAACAATTCTTACACCCATTGCTGCAAAGATCGGGCTTCCATTCCTACTTGTCATGCGGGCTTTCATGGGGATAGGAGAGGTTAATATCTGTGCCTCTCTACACCTTAATCTGTCATTATCATCAGTTGTAATGTTTGCATAAACACAAGTCTCATAATAGTCCGAACAATGGTTCCTCTAGATTAGGTTTAACAAATGCAAATGTGAGGGTGGAAATTCTGTATGACCTATCACAAACCACCTGTCCTACTTCTCCAAATTAAGAAAAAAAACTTTTGAAGTAATTGGTCATCAAGTATCTTGGTGGAAAATGCCGATACAACTCAGTTTGCTTTCATTGAGTGTTAAAAAATATAGTTTTTGCTCTGTGAGATTTCATATTTCCTTTATGTGATTAATTTTATGATATTGTGGTTTGACAGGGTGTTGCCATGCCAGCCATGAACAACATACTATCCAAATGGGTTCCAGTTTCAGAGAGAAGCAGATCTCTTGCACTAGTGTACAGTGGAATGTACCTTGGTTCAGTGACTGGCCTAGCCTTTTCACCGCTCTTGATCAGCAGATTCGGTTGGCCTTCTGTTTTTTACGCATTCGGGTCCCTTGGAAGCATCTGGTTTGCACTTTGGCAAAGAAAAGTAAGATAAATCAATTCATGCACTAGCTTCCAACCTAAATATTTTCTTTTGAAGTCATTTTGCATTCTTATGTTAACCACATAAGCAACTCTGGAGAACTTCTGCTCATTGAATAAATTTGATTTTTAGATGTTCATTCTTCTTAGTTCTTGCATAACTAATTGTCAGTACCCCTGAGAAAAAGTGCTAAATGTTAGTGCATGTCCACCCTTAATTAGGCACACAGCTCCCCAAGTGAAGATCCAGAATTAAGCAAGGCCGAAAAGAGGTACATCCTAGGTGGCAGCACCTTGAAGGAGCCTGTCACCTCCATACCATGGAAGCTAATTCTATCAAAGGCTCCAGTATGGGCTCTTATAATATCACATTTTTGCCATAATTGGGGAACCTTCATTCTTCTAACATGGATGCCTACATACTACAACCAGGTTGTTATAATTTATAATACCCATTGCTCATATCAGACAATGGTACCATATCCTGTTGGTGGTTGTACTCACCGGATGCTTTTATACAGGTTCTTAAGTTCAATCTTACTGAATCTGGACTTCTGTGTGTCTTGCCTTGGCTGACAATGGCTGTATTTGCGAATATTGGTGGCTGGATTGCCGACACTCTTGTTCAGAGGGGGGTTTCCATAACGAACGTTCGTAAGGTAAATTCTTAGCAATCATAGTTTCCTGTATGGATTTCTGGGAGCAGTTGTGCTGGGATTTTGGTCTTGACATACATTTTTTTAATGTATTTTATAGATCATGCAATCGATTGGTTTCCTTGGACCAGCCCTCTTCTTGACACTGCTGAGCAAAGTCCGTACTCCAGCCATGGCTGTATTGTGTATGGCATGCAGTCAGGTTTGATATGCTTCTGAAAGCCATTAATACGGATTTAGTTCTGAACCATCTATCGCCTATTGTCTATTGATGCTTGTCGATGTTGGTGTCCCATTTTCTTTGGCAGGGAAGTGATGCTTTTTCACAGTCTGGGTTGTATTCGAATCACCAGGACATAGGGCCACGTTATGCAGTAATGCTCTCATACAGATTGTTACTGCTCCAATATTCCGTAGCTCACACTAGAAATTCTAGTGCTACCGCTAGCTGTAATTATACAATGAGTACATCTAACTATTATACAATTTTACAAAAAAAAAAAAAATGTAGGGGGTACTTCTTGGACTGTCAAACACTGCTGGCGTGCTTGCAGGAGTTTTTGGCACTGCTGCCACTGGCTACATTCTTCAGAAAGGTAGGGATATTGCAAAAACATGGTGGCCTCGAGAAATGTGAAACAATGCAGAGCATATTTTAGTAGTGAATTTTCATATTCATTATCACGGAATATGCATCAATATGTTATATGCTAATTTCTTCCACTCCGAGGTCTTAACTTTCTTTTTGGACTCGCAGGTTCTTGGGATAGTGTGTTTAAGGTGGCTGTGGTACTATACATAGTAGGGACAGTGGTGTGGAATGTCTTCTCAACTGGCGACAAAGTTCTTGAATAAGTTACAGATGCTCTTATGCGCTGCTATACCAAAATTAGCTGATTTTGCTGATGTTTAATTGTGGTACGAGAAGAAAGCTCTCTTTTAGACAGGGAGATATAGCTGATTGAAAACTTCCATTTTAGCAAGAGAAACATGGCTGCATTTTTACGGTTGGGCCACTGAAGGATTGAAGAGCAAACCGATGCATTGCAATGGATTGGTATGTGAGCTGAAACTTGGAGCCAGTAAATTACCTTACGCTGAAAGCAGCTGCGCCAAGGGAGCGTCAGTTTTTGCAGCAAGCTTGTTTCTCAACAAGCTCCTGCCCAACTTCATCACCTTCTTTTGTTTTGAAAATTTCAGTGGACCAGCTTGCTTTTGGAGGAGCTACAGGCTACAGCTACTGCCAAATTTGTGTACTATGAGAGCATTTTGAGAGATTATGCATTTTTGTTAATCTGCGATGCTGCTCTTGTTATTTCGCATACCCTGCGTGATCATGTCGCATGACTGACTATGCTTGTCCTGAGTCATCCTTATGCTACTTGTTACTATTGCTAGCAAAAACTACTTAACTGTAATTGTTTTCGTTGGTTTCGGACTAATCGAATGAGTAACGGTTTCAAGTTCCAGTATAAAGAATCAACAAATAAAATATTTTAAACTTCTGATTTTAGAATTATTTGTATTTGCACACTACCGTAAGATAATATTAAAATCCCTGGTGTGCAAATAAAAAGTAGGAACAAATAATATTTCGTCTACCGAGATGGTAGTATGTTGCCATCCAACAACAAAAATGGTCTTTTTTTTAGTGACAGTAGGTAGAAGTATTATATGCTGCTCTAGACTGTAAGATATAACAAAAACATTTTTTTTTTTTTTGCATTGCAGAGAAGCATTTTATGGATTTGTGAAAGTTGTGATAAGTTTTATCCTTTGAAAAAAAAAGCTTATGATTATTCTACATAGCAAGAGTACTATTGTCTAAAATATTTTTTTTGTACAAGAAGAAACATATATTCAAGTAGGAGTAACAAACATAATAATAATTTATTATTTATTGCTTATTATATAGTGTATACAATTGATGGGATTTGTTAAAGAGAACAAAGAGTTTCATATTTACGAATTTTATTTTGATGCGTTTTATCATATTATGAGCGTATGAAATAAAGCCATGTAACCATTTTCTTTTTTTTTTAAAAAAAGAAAAGAAGTCATGTACGTAATCATGTTGCAAGCTCTAGATGTGCAAGCCGCTTATTCCGTCAACAAAAATCATTTGCCCTCTTGTGTACTTTGTGGCCGTGCATGATGTGCATCGGACATTTTTCACAAAAATCAATCATTCAACAGTGTTTGTGCAAGATATATATGTGTCGTTCAATAATTCTGATCACATATTAATAAAGTTAATTATAAAAAATGTAATGCGTTTGGAATTCTGTTTCCCTCCAGAAGTTTTTTCTCCTGTGTTTAATTTATTATTATTTATGTAGGAAAAAAAAGGGAGAAGGAAATGAAAGAGCGCAAAAGCAGAAGGGCTGACTAGGGGTTGGACTCCGCCCGCCGTCTCCCCCATTCTCATCTTGCTCCACTCTTATCTCGAGGAGAGGAAATCAATGGAGTTGGGGGTGGGTTTTGATATGAGGTGCGGGTGATGCGTCGCCGGCGATGGGCGACCTCCCGCCGCCACCGCCACAGAGCCAAAGCGGCGGCCTCGTGATGAGCGAGAGCGAGTGGGACGGATCCAGCCGCGAGGGCTCCCCATCCCCATCCCCTTCCTTCGCCGCCCGCCGCTGGCACGACGAATCCCCTTCCTCCTCTTCTGCTGCTGCCGCCCAGATCTCGCGCGACTGTGGGGTCCACATGGCCGCCCGCGACCGCGACCCGCCCCCCTCCGCCCGCCTCCGGATCCGCGGTCGCCAGGCGCGCCTCGAGCTCGTCATGCGCATGGCCGCCGACCGCCACGCCGAGCTCCACCGACTTTCCCTCCACCGCGCCGTCTCCGATTTCCCCCACCGCAACCGAATCCACGTACCCCACCTACCCGCCACTTCCATTTCTCGCTACTTCCTCCTGCTTATCTGTTTAGCTGCCCTCCACAGGCACTTCTCCGGGGGAGGTTTCTGCGGAATGGTGGCCTGCCGGTGGACGACACAAGGCCACCGTCCACCGCCGCCACGGAGCTCGGCCAGCTGCGACAGCGCCATCCTGTCTCTGCTTTGAGGTCTCTACACCTCGCTCGCATTGTTGCTACTTCAATGTATTCATTCATGCGATTGATTATTCGGCTAACTTAGCCGCTCATTGTCATGATATCCTATTCATAGGTGCTTGCAAGTGTTGTTAGCTGTACTTACATTGCTTTGTTGTCATGATGTCGTTGCTGTATTTGTGTCGCATTGTTGGCGTACATTTAGAGCATATATGAATAACTAGTAGTAGGTAATTATGATTTTGCAAACTACATATAGTTATTAACACATACGGTTTTGTGGAAACTACTAAATAATTTATGGATATAATTTACTTTTATACTGCAGTTAAGCATTCTCGTATATTAAATAAAATAATAATAATAACACTTATTCGTTTAAATAACTAGAGAAGAGTTCCGCTTCAGATTGGAGAATGTCGTCAGGGGTCAAGCAGTTAGCCAGTCCGATGATTCTGAACTTCAAAATGTTGACCTCTCTACAAATGGCCATTCTGAATCAAGCCCTTCTTCTTCTTCTGAATATACTCTCGAGAGACATCAGCAAAGGCTCAATGTTGGTCTTCAGCAAACGGAAGGTGCATCGACAGTATCTGAATCTGGAAGTAATACTCCTAGTATTGCTGAAGGTTTGTATGAACCTCATAGTCAAGCAGAGAGTTGGCAGGATGATTTGGAACAGGAGAGAAGAGACTGGGAACAATTTTCGCATGCTATTATTGGAGAGGGATCTGAAAGAAATTGGCACGAAAATACATACAATGGCTCATCTCACGAGGGTACTGAAGCTGGAGGTGGTCAAGACACACATCTTCCAGAAGCACATGATGAGCTACCTAGTGAAAATCTTCCCCCTGAATCACATGGAGAACAGCAAGATAATAACCATCTTCCTGAACCTGAAGAGCATGAAGAACTGCATGATAGTGATCTTCAACAATCTCGCGGAGAGTGGAATGAGGGCAACCGTCCATTTGTTCCTCCAGAAGTACACAACGAGTGGCATAGTGATGATCGTTTCCAAGGAGTAAATGAAGAGTGGCATGATGATGACGAGTCCAATGATTCTGCAGATAACTGGCATGATGATAACTTTGGTCAACCAATTGACCATGATTCTGCTCTTATTAGAAGAGCTAATACATTTGTCCCAGCTGATGATGATAATGTGTACAGCACAGAACTAAGGGAACTCCTAAGCAGGTTCGTTCTTTCTTTCATGAAGAAAATCTATGCAACATATGTCTTTGGTTCCCAGCCTAAACACTGAACTATTGTTCCTTCTGCAGAAGGAGTGTCTCTAATCTTCTTCACAGCGCTTTTCGTGAAAATTTGGACCGTCTTATTCGGTCATATGTTGAACGGCAAGGTCGTGGTCCTGTCTCTTGGGATCTGGAAGGAGCACCTCCTGCACCTGACTCACCTGAGCAAAGCCAGGAGCAGCATAGAGATGATGAGGAACGGGAACTTCATGATAATGTTGTTAGGCCTCCATTAGTGATTCCGCCTCCGCCTATACCTCCTCGCCAGCCACTTTGGCATTCGGAGTTGCATCGTAATAACTGGATCAGACAAAACATGCACCGCTCTGATATACATCGCTCTGATATTGTAAGCTATTCTTTACGTTATTATTGTTACATGTGTGAACTGACATAAACTTTGCTCTTTTCATCTTTCTCAGTTTATTCCGAGTGCACAATTTTTTTTCTCTAAATGGGGAAACCAAGAAACCATTTTTATTTGAGAATTGCACTTTTTAATAAGCTTCCACATTTAACCGCTCTTTTAGTCTTGTTAGGATATCCTCCATGTGTAGATTACTGTTGCTTCTATTTTTGTTGTTAATGACTCATTTTTCCATTTGATTTGAATATCCAGGAATGGGAGGCTATTAATGATTTAAGGGCTGATATGGCCAGACTTCAGCAAGGCATGAGTCATATGCAAAGGATGTTGGAAGCTTGCATGGACATGCAGCTCGAGTTACAGCGATCTGTAAGGCAGGAAGTTTCTGCAGCCTTGAATCGCTTCATCGGGGAGAGAGGTTAGTAACTCATCATATCCCTGTTTTTTTTTTTGCATCTCCTCCAGGGTGGTCATTTGCTCGTTGTGCATTTATGTTAAGTTAGCATGACAGGGGCATTTTCATATGATAATGTTCTATCACAATTGGAAAGTCCTCATATCTATTAACATATTTATCATTGAAATTAATCTTAGCTTATCCCTTGATTTACCACTTATATTCTGGTTATATTACAGTTATATGCTATATATGGATATTGTTTCTTCTTCGTAGTGCTTACGCTTTCAAGGTTGTGGCACACCTTATGTTTCAAATTGTCACTTAGCTAAGATAATAAGGTCCCCTCTGTTTGTTGCTTGGCTTTCTTACAAAAGCCGGATCTATAAAAAGATCTGTTATCTAAAAAAAAGATAATAAGGTCCCCTCAAGAATGAGTGCTGTTATATTCCTTCCGGTCACAACAACATGTTGTCGTCGAAGTTGTTGCCTAAAAAAAATACTTGCTACCTCCATTTCAATTTACTTGTCATTCTGGGTTCGTCCATTAATTTTTAAAGTTCTGTGCAGTTTAATAACATATGAATTACATATTATGAAAGTATCTGTCGCAATGAATCTAAAAATATAAATCTTATGATGTCAATCTTTACGAGCTTATTGAAATTAATGGTCAAAGATTAAAATGTTTGACTTAGGACGAACCCAAAACAACTAGTAATTTAAAACGGATGGAGTATGGTGTTGTCTGGACTATGTAGTTTGGATATATCATGGTATGATAAATTTGGTGTGCAATATACTTTTGCATATGCAGTTTTGCAATGCGTGAGGCTTAGCTTTGTGCTGCAGCAACTATGCTTGTCGCATCAGCTCAGACTTCCACCTAAGCTTTTGTATTCGATTTCTCAGGGGAAAGTAAAGAAACAATAGACGATGGATCAAAATGGATCAATGTGAGAAAAGGGACGTGCTGTATATGCTGTGATACTCCAATTGACTCTCTTTTGTACAGGTTTGTTTTATAAATGCCTTTCTTCTCTAATATGTGCATGTCTTTCTTCTCTAATAAAGTACTAATAATTGGTTATTTTCCTCTCTGTTGGGGTGTTGACTGTCAGATGTGGGCACATGTGTACATGTTCAAAATGCGCCAATGAGTTGGTTCGAAGTGGAGGGAAATGCCCGCTGTGCCGTGCACCCATAATTGAGGTGATCCGAGCATATTTCATCATGTAGATACAGAGAAAGGAAGATAAAGAAGAAATATTTCCCCTTTTTTTTTCTAGAGAGTGTAGGTGGATGTATGATTATATTCAATTTTTGGTATGCCTGTGTTGTGTGTGCCTCTTCTCTCTGATGCGTTTCTCATTGTTTCGTTGGTTGGGGGCCGGCCTGCCTGCCTTGATGTAATATATTGTTTTGGGTGGCAGAAAGTGTTTTGGTTTAGGAACTGGGATTACTAGAGGCAACTAATACATTTCACAGCTGATCGATCATTTGAACAACGGACGGACTGATTGATGGTATACCTTCGAAAGCAATATTACTGCACAAGTGCACATTATTGTTATCTATCTCATTGTTTTGATGTTTCCTGTCTCCTGAGTAAGTACTACTGCTCCAAGTGTCCAGATCAGTAGTCTAAAAAAAATATTTATATATTTATAGATGGAGAGAGGAAGTTGCATTTATAAGAAACAGAATAGTCTTTTTTCTATGTAATATTAGTCCTGAATGTTTAAGGCACCGTAGTAGAGGAAAAAAATGGTGCCCAAAGAAGAATTCTTGCATCTAGAGATTGATATTATACGTGAAAAATCATGCAAAACAAATGATCAAAGCGTCACATGTAAAAAATAAAAACGTCATATATCACGAATATATGTTATGACTCCGTCCTAAAATAGCAATATCCTGTATAGGATGTCACTCCTTTAAGTACTATATTTTGGGAATAATAAGAGCATTTAACACCCAGCGACCTGGGCATAATTCATATGGTCTTAAATTTTGGAGATATTTTCTATTATAGTCCTTGGTTTATGAATGCATATGAAAGTTCAAAATTTACAATCCGTATTCTCTGACTTTATTTACAAAAATCACGGTCATGAACAGTCAAAATAAGTCTTGAGCTACAGTGATTTAGTGTAGAATAGTATAAAACAGAAAAAATTATTGTTTGTATTCGAATGGATGAAAATACCCCGAAAGTCCAATGACTTTTGTACACAAAGTTAGATAATCCTGTTTGCAAAATTTAGCCTTAAACCCCTAAAATGCACACAAGAAAAGAAAACCCCCTTGCCCTCACTCTCCTGTTTACTCGGTCGCTGGACGCCGCCGCCGTCCGGGGATCCCCTCTCCCCCGCCGCCGCTTCTCCTCCCTGGAGACGGAGAGGACAGGACAGGAGAGAAGCGGGTAACCCCAAGCCTCGCGATGGAGACCTCCGCTAATCCGCCCCCGCTCTCCTCCCCCTCATCGTCTTCGTCCCAAAGCTCTCAGTAAGCACCTTCTCTCCTCTACTCCAATCCCATCTTCTTCCTTCTGCAAGCCGCATAGATGGATCTCATCTTTCCTCTTTCTTGGTGCTCTATCTATCTAGGTCCAGTGACAGTGACAGTGACATAAGCGCATGGGATCCTCAAGGTAAGTATTGCAACTAGCCGCTCTGCTCCCATTCATTCACCTTCCATGCATTTGCATTTGCATATTCTCCCCCTTCTTGCTTTGCTGGTGCTCATTTGCACTATCCTTTGCCTTTTCTCTTCAGAGTTACGCGCGCAAGCCGAATGTCTCGAGTCGGAGGAGTTGGCAGCAATGTCAATCAATAACAGCCTTCTTCCAATTCTAGACGATTTACTTCTCCAGGTGTATACTATGCTGCGTCCAAAGCCACTTGACTACGAGCAACGGACTAACCTGGTTCATGTATTCAACAATATCGCAAACCAAATCTTCGGTGAGAGGCATCTTTTCCATTCCTTACTCATATGCTTATTTCATAACTTTTTCAGTGTCTAAATCTATTCTAGTTGGTACCCCTGTAATCGTTTATAATAATAATGTCCATCTCTTTAAAGTTAAGTTCTTCGCAATACTTAAAGTTAAGTTCTTCGCAATACTCTCTATAATAATACTGTAGTTGCCACTTTTACCACTAGAACATGCCTCTCTATCTCCATAACTCCCAATGAGCAATGACTGTAAAACAACTCTATTAAGTGATAGTTTGATTAGTTGCTGAACAGCATGGTCTCTAGCATGCTGACTGGGCCTCTTCTTCCACAAATCATTTCAGGTAACAATAACGGGTTCCCAGTTGTGGAGGCATTTGGATCATTTACGATGGATTTGTTTACTCCTAGAAGTGATCTGGACCTCTCTGTCAATTTTACTGACGATACTGAGGATAAATATGCTCGCAAGAAAAAAATTTCTGTTGTTAGGAAGATTGCCAAGCGTTTGTATTCTCATCAAAGTAACGACTGCCTTGAGCACAGTATCTTTTAAATACTCACTAGTACTTTGCATGTCCATCAAAAATTGTCATTAGGTTCCTTCGCATCCATTCTTGACATGGTTTTCGTATTTTACTTCCAAATGCAAGGATAGCACATAGAGGGATTAAAAGGATATCAAAACTGACATCATTGCAGATGGTGGTTTTACATGTAGTAAATCTCAATTGTCACAAATCTCATGAAAAAATGAAAAAGGGCACCACGAAAGTAATCATAGGGGAATTAATTAAAGTCAGCTTATATGAAAATTGGAGCTTTGCAATGTCAAACTGATATAGTTCACTAATGTACCATCCTGACCACATTGTTTTCCCTTTTTCAAACTAAGAAAAAATAACTAGTTGTACAATCAATTATGCATATTTCTGAGCTCATCTATCTCCAACAGTAATAGTATATTCTCATTTCCAGGGAATGGGATTTTCTGTGGGGTTCTACCTGTTGTAACTGCTAGGGTGCCTATTGTGAATGTTATTGATCGGGGAACTGGGATTGAGTGTGATATTACAGTTGAAAACAAAGATGGCATGACAAGATCAATGATCTTTAAGTTTATCTCTTCGCTTGATCCAAGGTTTCAGATACTAAGTTACTTGGTAATGTAATCCCTACTCTTTGTGTTTATGTGATCATCTCCTGATTTGCAGAACTCATGTCCCCTCCCTCAAGGGAAAAAAATGTACAAATGCAAGTTGATAATGACAACAGTGTATTTTTCTTTTGTGTTTGAAGGTGAAATTCTGGGCTAAGATACATGATGTGAATAGCCCAAGAGAACGAACCATGAGTTCCATGTCGATCATTTCATTAGTTGCCTTCCATTTGCAGGTATAAAGGATTCACAATGCATTGTTTGACAATTATATGATGAGTAGCTGTCTTCCCCATATTTTGTTTCAACTACTGGATATTAATCAATTTATCTAGCAAACAAGGATGATATTCACTAAAATATTTTTCATATCCTTATAATATCAAGGAGTGATGCCATGGGTTTATGCTGAATTTTAATTGAACAGATGAAATAATTATTTTTACACATTCGCATCATTTTTTAGCTTATGTAGTTGGGTGCTCAAGTTCATGGTACTGCAATCATATGCATGCCTGGTTTTGGAGTTTGTTGCATTGAACTTCATGAAAGTGGGTGTTTAGTAGTAACTCACAAGATGTATGCTTAAGCAAATAAACATCGAGGCATTCAATAAGTTTTCCTTGTGTATCTGAATAAATGTAAGTTGAATCTTCTTATCACTTGTGCAATGGCAGCACAGACCCGGAATCCTCCAATATTACCTCCATTCTGTGCCGTACTAAAAGGTATATTTTATATATTTTTTTTTCTCTTCGTTTTTCTTTTCATTTGCTAGCAAGCTGGCAGCACACTGAGTCACTCTGATCTGATGATTAAATCTCTTGCAGATGGTTCAGATTTTGCAAGTGTTGAGAGGAATGCATTGTCTTTTGAGGGGTTTGGGAGCAAAAATAAAGAAACTGTAGCTGAACTCTTTCTATCGTTGATCAGTAAAGTGAGTTTCTTTGAGATATTACTTTTGCTTATTTTGTATGTTTAATTTACATTTCCTTTTTAAAATTATTATTTGTGGACTCATTTAGATGTTCATTACTGTGCCTAGATTCCTTTTGAACTAAGAATTTTCTTGTATGATTGTGTCTTATTTCTATAAGAATTTTGGCTCAAACAAGATACTCCATACTGATCCAGAAATTCTCATATTTTACCCCTGCCAGCAGGATGCATTTGTTGTGATTTTTGTGCTCTTATATATTTTTATTACATTGAAAAATACATTACACTATTAATATCAAGCTTTTTTCAGTATTGCAATCCGACAAGCTTGTGTGTGTGTGCGCGCGCGCGTGCAATTAGTTGGCCATTTGTATTAGCTTTGACTTGTTTTATAATTGCACCACCTTAATTATCATTGTGTGATAGTTTAATATGGTCACTAATAAGTCACAAATTCGGCCTTTTGTTCTGCAGCTATTATCAGCGGATAGTTTATGGGAGCATGGGCTATGTGCTAGCAACTTTGAAGCATCATGGATCTCTAAGACCTGGAAGAAAGGAGTTGGAAATTTAAATGTAAGCTTTGTTTGAATTATGTATTATTCTTTCAACAAGAATTTCCCTTTACTCTTGTTCATGTAGGTTGAAGATTTCTTGGACCGGTCACAAAATTTTGCTAGGTCGGTTGGGAAAAAGGAGATGCAGAAGATTTCCAGATGTCTTAGAGATTGTGCTTTGAACTTCTTAGATTTCATGAGGGGTAAACTAGAGATATCAAAGCTGAAAATCCTTCTGTTTGGGCGCCTTAAACCATATGAGCTAGTCAGTAAACCTCGCTTAAAGTGTGGCAAGAGGAAACACAAAGCACAAACGAACCCAAATAGAAGATATGGGCTCCAAAAGGAAAAGCATGTTGTGCACCAAGTGGGATCAGATCAGCATGCTAATTTTACAATTGCTAAAGCTCCTCAGGTTGTACAACAACATCCCACCCAGGCTAAGGTTAGTACTCAGTGTGTCAACAAGCCAAAGCCATGGCTTGTTATTATCCCCTCTGGTTTTGGCTATAGTTTATCGGTTCAGTTGCCAGTGGCTCCTCAGCTTAGTCGAGGATTGCTGGGTCCACCACCACCATTTTATTTAGCTCACCTAAATAATGGAGCTCAGCTACAACAGCAAGGTCCGCTTCTTCCGTTGCCGTCCGAACAAGCAGTTGGCAGCAACAGTGGAGTTAGTTACGCTGGAGCTCAGCAGCTTCAGCGCAGCAAAAACTAGGATGGTTGCATGTTGTTACTATTGCCTCCGTCTGGATATATAGCTAAAAGTGGCTATATTTTTGGATAGTACTTGCCAAGTTTTATGGATAAGAAATAGAGTATGAACCCTTTGCATTGGCAAATGGAAATGAGATTGAACAGCATTTAGTGCTGGTTAAACTTATTGATTACATCATACGGATCGAACTGTGCCGTTCTTGCTGGTGAGCTGCAGAAGGGATTATATCTGATCTTTTTGCTATACTGGTTGAAGGTGCAAAACTTTCTTCTAAAACGCACAGGCATGTGCTCGATTGTAGAAGTATCAAATATGTGGTTTCTGGGTGCTGGACAGAACTATATTTGCGTATGGGCACGGGCGCACAGCCAGTGATGGCAACCATATTATGTGTCCGTCACCAAACGCAAATGACGCAAAGTGACTGAGCTATGTTGCAGCATTTGCAGCCTGCACTGCAGGTAGATGGGTGTAGAATGTCTATCTATAGTTTGTCCTGTATTTCTTCTTATTCATGACTGGTAGGACAAAATGTTTGGGTGTGGCTGTATTTTTGCTGTATATACATTAGATGATTTGATGCCCCAGCGGGCCTGTATGCTGTATGCTATGTATATGCAGGACAGGATAGTGTATGGATCTATGACGATGATGCCTGTATGAATGCATGATTGGTGAAAGTATTAACTTTGGACATGATATAAGCCAAAACGGGCTGTTTTTTTGTATCCATCAAAAAATGCATCCTCGTGCGGTAAAACTTTGGTTGAAATGGGTCCGACAGCATGAACAGTTCAATTTGTTGTCCATCAATAAGATTAACGTCCGTCCCTCTCGCTAATCATGGATTACTGCCTGCTAAAAGTGATTAATATGTGCCTGCCCAAATTGATTCGATCCAATTCATTTCAATTTGAATTTCATGCAGGAGCAGGAGCACATCTCAAGATTAACCTTGCGGAGAATGGCATGAATTTTATCCATCTATTAGCATTTAGCTGAAAATTTTATGGGTATTAACTTTCCCCCAAATTTTCAAGAGTATTAACTTCGGACATGAAAATGAATGGATATTTTCCTCCCGACAAAAATATCGTGAGCATTATTATCCTTCATTTAATATTTTGTGGTTATTAACCTAGGACCTGAAAATACAACCCTCAACTATTACGTTGGTCTAAAAATGACCCCTCCAACTATCAAAGCCGACAAAATATCCTCCTAAGGACAATACAACCCGGCTTTGATGATTTTTAAATTTAAATGGTATAATTTCTTTTTACTTATGTGATACCTAGGTTATGTTTGGCAGAGCTCCAAATCGTAAAAATAACTCCAAAAGCGGAGGGTGGAGTGGAGTTGTGAAGCGGCCTAAAACCCAACTCCAACTTTTTAGTTTATTTTCTCAGATCACTTCACCCGCTCCGTTTTTTATGGGGCTGAAATCGTTTGGTTGAGCTTCAGCTCCAAAAGTGGTGAAACTAGAGCTGGAGCTCTGCCAAATAGGCCCCTAATTGGCAAGAGACACTTGATGTAACTAAAAAGCTATAGTTGAATATTAAACTAATAAAAACTACCATCAAAGCTAGATTGAATAGCCTTTAGGGGGTATTTCGTCCAATTTTGATAATTAAGGGGTGTAAAATATCTGGTTTCATAGTTGACGGGTCCTTTTTAGACCAACACCAAAAAAATGAATGAATACTAGCCTTATGTGCTTAATTTTGTGAATTTTAACCTAGCTAGGGACGAAGAATGTATAAATTTCCTATAAACAGGTGAGTATTAGCCTTCCATACAAATTTTGGTGGATATTAACCCAGAGCCCAAAATGCACAAGTACTAGCTTTCTAGTCAATATTCTGTGATGATTAACCTAAGGGCTAAAAATGCAGGAAATCTAGACTAGGCCAAAAACGCATGAATTTTAGTCTTTGCAGAAAAATTCCGTGTGTATATTGACCCTGAGCCTAAAAAGGCATGAATGTTAGCCTTTTGTGCTAAATTTTGTGGTTTACCTTGTGTAAAAAAAATGCATTAGAAACATGAACGTTAGCTTTTGGTCTAAAATTTTGTTAGTAAATATTCTTTGAACCAAAATTGCTCGAGTATTATCCTACCCCGCGTATATATGAATGAATTTAGTTTTCTGCCTAATATTTCAGTCCATGGGCTTGAAAATACCAAAAAAAAGGGGAAAAAAGAGAGACTCGGCAAGAAACACAAGAATATACGAGCATTGGGCTTGAGACACGTGTTTGGTCATTTTGACAGATGGATCTTACAATTGCGTATGCATTCTTGTTTTTTTTTCTTCATACAATTGACTTCTACCTCCAACAACAAGGACCAGCCGATGCAGTCTACTCCCTCCGTCTTAAAATATTAAAATATTAAGACTTATATTCAAAATAGTAAGAGTGTGATTAGTTGAGAAAAATAAAGTAGGTAGAATAATTAAATAAGAAATGGTTGTGATTGGTGGAGATGTGATAGATATGTATATAGAAGTAGTGGTATTTTAAGATAAATTATAGTTGCTTAGACAATTATATATATTTTTAAGACATAAGAAAGGAGTAGACCACTTGCGATGCAATTACGAAATTTATAAGTGTGTAAATATGAGAGGTATGTGAAACGAATATGCAAAAGATTAGTCGCATGCACCCATATAGTCGTATGATAGATTTGACCAGTGAGCACGACTTCTCGATACATTCATGATGAATTTTATTTATTTATTTATATATA